>CM050200.1:22803209-23018209 GCA_027475355.1 Coilia nasus
CTCTCTCTCTCTCTCTCTCTCTCTCTCTCTCTCTCTTTCTCTCTCTCTTTCTCTTTCTCTCTCTCTCTCTCTCTCTCTCTCTCTCTTTCTCTCTCTCTCTCTCTTCTCTTCTCTCTCTCTCTCTCTCTCTCTCTCTCTCTCTCTCTCTCTCTCTCTCTCTCTCTCTCTCTCTCTCTCTCTCTCTATCAACTCATTAACTCATTCTTTAGTATGAGGAAATTAGTGACAATTTTATTTTGACTTTACTGTGTCTTTATTGCCTTGTCAACCATAATATACTCATTCAATAGAACCAACCCAATAGACCCATTTGCCAAGTGGGCATGCTCACAAGTGGCCCAACACTCGGCTATCATGATGTTTCATGTGTGAAATCTAACAAGAAATTATACTTTATCTTCTTAAGCTGAGTTTTGAAATTCCACAGACTTAACCAGTAGAGCAAATGACAAGTAGAGGCAGAGTCTTGAAGGCTTGTTGGATCTTGATGCTCATTGAGCAAGCGTAACTAAGAAAAGGGGCCGATGCACACTGATGGTTTTTCAGACTTTAGCTCAACCAAAAAGGGCTTTTTAACATGGATTATTTCCAGTTTCTTGTTTGGAGGATGTTCCCCTCCAAGAGCACCACTGGTTTTAAAGAACAACAGTAACATTCCACCAAACTTTTCTTAATAAAATGTTGCACTGTATTATTAGTTTCTCTAAACTGTCTTTTGTTAGCATTAGTAAAATCTGAAACTAATAAGGTTGACCTGATGAGTGATAGCTTTCTTGTCAGAAGTGGTGTTCAGAGGTCACACTAGAGGAAAAAAACAACCGAAAAAAAAGTAAGTATATGTGTCACAGGATGAAGTAGTGGTTATTTTGGCTCAGCCGAGTGGGCAGATGAACAGATATTGAGAGAGGAAGGATGGAGGAGAGGAGAAGAGAGGTAGAATAGCTTTGGCACCCGCCCTCCTCTCGGTCTACTTATCCCCACTTCACTGATGGAGCAGCAGATGAATGGTTCACTAAGCCCTCAGGCACACATCAGTGTGTGTGTGTGTGTGTGTGTGTGTGTGTGTGTGTGTGTGTGTGTGTGTGTGTGTGTGTGTGTGTGTGTGTGTGTGTGTGTGTGAGTACACGTGTGTGTGTGTGTGTGTGTGTGTGTGTGTGTGTGTGTGTGTCAACCCTTACCATTGACCAGTGACAGACAAGTGGACCCAAGGCATGACTAAGCTGACCCTATACATCAGTGATGGGGCCAATTAACAGATGACAATGAACGAGTGACAGAGAAAAGAAGGAGGGAGTGAAAGAGGATGAGAGTGAGTGAGTGAGAGAGAGAGAGAGAGAGAGAGAGAGAGAGAGAGAGAGAGAGAGAGAGAGAGAGAGAGAGAGAGAGAGAGAGAGAGAGAGAGAGAGAGAGAGAGAGAGAGAGAGAGAGAGAGAGAGAGAGAGAGAGAGAGAGAGAGAGAGAGAAGGATGAACTGGGGAAGAGTCCCAGGGGAAAAAGGGAAGGGCGGGTTTTGTGCTGGGGTGCATTAATGATTCAGCAGGGCTGTTGCAGAGCTCCTTTGTGGCTGTTGTTTCCACCGTGTATCCGGTGCTAGAGTAACAGTGAGCTGGCTGTCAGTGTGTGGACACCCCTACTGAACCATCTGCTCCCGGACCCGGAGGGCCTTCTGATCGACCCCGACCCCCCCTCAACCCGCACCCCCCGCACTCCTGTTCTGTAATTGTTGCCTCAGGCCTCTAGTTCCTCACTGTCATATCAATATTCTTTCCCAAACGCTCTCACTTTATTTGTTTTCCTTCTATCACTTATCATCTTACCATTTTTTCCTCAACGTGGCATCTGTGACTTGACTACTAGTGTTTGTATGTGCTCTCTGTTCTCCTCTCCTTTTTATTTGTTTATTTTGGGGACACATCTTTGGGATTTGGGCCAAATGTTTGTTTTCAGACCCCATATCTCTCTAGCCTGGTAAACCCGCCCCTCGTACTTCATTTTATTTTGTACAGAGGGTCTGGACCGGAATCTCTTGATGGTCATTTAGCAAGTTCCAGCAAGACCGATCCAATCAGCGAACAGAGGGTGTGTTCGTTAGCCATGATGTTGACCTTGTGTGCTACATTTGAATTGTAGTGCGTAGGTAGGCTAATTGCATACGTGACGACCAGGCGTTAGCGACTGGGTAAAGGCAGAGGCACTTTTTTTTAAACTTCAGCAGAGTCCACACTGTACAAAATGAAAGGAAGTACGAGGGGCTGGTTTACCAGGCTAATATCTATCCCCTTCATGAACCGGGGTCTCTGTCTGTACTTGAAAACTCTCAGGCCTTCTCGTGTCCTCCTCTTCCTCTGTGTCACTCCCTGTAGGCCACAAGAACCAATTGAGCAGGTCTCTTATGATGCGTGGGCCCCTAAAACACCACTTTACTTCCCCTAGTTTTTATCTCCCTTGTGAAATTGAGTCTCTCTCTCTCTCTCTCGCTCTCTACCTCTCTCTCTTTGGGCATATCACTCACTTTTAATCTCTGTCCTTCCATCTCCACCCTTTAGGTGAAAAGTCCTCTCGTGATGAGCAGGTAGCATGCGCCATGTTGGCGACGCAGCTGGATAACTTCCTTGGTGGAGACCCCATCCAGCACCGGCACGTTCAGGGCTACGAGTCGCTGGAGTTCATGGCCCTTTTCCCCCGTGGAGTCAGCTATAAGGTAGGAGAGGATTGTGGTTCACCGCTGCCTTACACTGCAAGAACTCTATGGTGTGCTCATTTCCACCAAACACTGTCCATACACAGCGTGTAGACAGCAAGTGCCCGTTTTCTGTCTATATTCATTTAGAATGCACATTAACAGATAGAAGATTTCCACTGCATGCGTGGTCTGAGGGTATTCTATCACACATACACACATATTGTACACGGTTACGTGCTGTACATGCTCAAGTCGGTGGAAATTAGGCCTAACACTGCAAGAACTCTATGGTGTTTACACCTTTCTGTTTCTGCCTGTTAAGATGTGAGTCATGGTTGCTTGACTATTAAGCAGTCTCGTCATGTCTTCACAAGACACCACAAACAAAAACCAACAGTTGTTTTTATTCTAATTCATAAAAAAGAACTAACATACTAATCATATGATAAACTAGTATTGTACAGACTAGTATACTTTAAAAACAACTGGTCCAGGAAGTTGAACCACTAGGCACCATGTAGAACTTGTAAAATACTGCAGTACCTTTTAAAAAAACACTCCATCTTCTAACAGTGACAAACATTCTCCTAATGGTCCCAGTGGTAAATGTTGCAATGGTGTCACACATGTCACTGATTATGTTTCCTACAAGCATGTTGTGGACATGAACTGGACACGGTGTGTGTAATTAAGCTAAGACAGGTTATGGAACAGATGGCGGAAGCCATTTGAGGGGTTGGTTTACACATTTTGGACAGTGTGAGCTACCTTTAGTATGAGCAGTGCTGTAGTAAAGCCTCCCAGGAAAAACAAACACACCTGTGACAATATATATAACAATGAATGAGAACATGTGTTGCTTTTGTATAATAGTTTGTATGAGTGTATAATAGTGTGCATGACAGTGTGGATAAGTGAAAAGTAACAGTGACAGTAAAGTAGAATGTAAAGAGTGAAATTCAAAATTTCTGGTCTCTAGTATTAATGGATGCCCTGTGAGCCGGTGAGCCCTGTTTCAGGCTGTTCTAGTTTGGTGGAAGAGATGGAGCAGGGAGATTGACAGGTTCTCAGCTATGCTAATTACAAGCTACAATCATTCAAAGCCTATTCGGTCATAGCGAACCAAAATAGAAGATTTAAACGTTCTAAACAATCACACATACTTACCTATACTTACCTATACTACGCTAAGTGAATGTCTGCTGCAATGAGACTTCTCCGGTAATCCCAAATTTAAATGACTTTGTTGGCCTTTTTGTCATTCACTTGTTTTTCACCTACTTTCTTTTATTCACTAATGAAGGCAGTCGGGGTAGAAGAACATGTTCACGTGTAGCATGCATATGCAACTCGGTCTATCATATTTCAAATAAGCAGGTACTAACAGTTTCTGGTGGAAGTACTCCTTTAAGTACAAGCACCCCTCTGTGTCTAAGACTCAACAGAAAGAAAGTTGCTGGTAAACAACCAAATTATGATATTTTTGCTGCCTCTTTGAGCAGTAGCCACTATACCCTCATTTACATTGTAACCTTCTCACCCCTCTTTCTCCACATAACATGTAATGTTAATGCTTAGTCACATGGGTCTTTCCTGTGACTTTGTGGGTGTTAATGACCCAACCGACCCTCACATCTTTCACATGCAGAGATATTTTTATCCCAAAATGAGTGTATCTTTTACGACAGGATAGAAAATTCATGCTTTCCAGATATTTTAATGGTTTTCTGAGTTTTTCATAATTGGTGTATTTTCTCTGGTGCTTGTTAGTGCATGTTTGAATAATATGGGCTTAGGTCTGTGTGACTTAGAAGCTTTTTTTGTCATTACATTACACTTAGCTAACGCTCTTATCCAGAGCGACTTACAGTTATTTACAGGGTTTTAGTTATAGTCCCTAGAGCAGTGTGGGTTTAGATGCCTTGCTCAAGGGCATTTTAGGTATGGGTAGGGCGGGATTTGAACATGTGACTCGCCAGTTCCAAGACCAACTGCCTAACCACTAGACCACAACTGTAATTTTGGTATGAGCCATATAGCACGTTTTAGTATGCTCCATATTTATTTTTATATAATGGAAGATTAGAAATGAAATTGTGAGATAATTTACCCAAAAACCTATATAATATCATGTCAGAATTGATTAAATTAATTCTCTCTTTTTTTTTTTTTTTTTACAAAATATTAGCATCAAAGTGTGTGATATTGTTATATGCATTTTTCAGCAGTCCAAACCACATCTCCCACTCTTTTTTTCCTCCTCTCATCTCTCCCAGGAAGGAGGGGTAGAGTCTGGTTTTAGGAGAGCTCAGTCGGGCTCGGGTCCCATCCAGAGGTTGTACCAGATCAAAGGCAAGAGGAACATCCGAGCCAAAGAGGTGGAGCTGAGCTGGGACAGCTTCAACAAAGGCGACTGCTTCATCCTGGACCTGGGGAATGTAAGGAATCCAGAAGGCACATTTAGACCATCATTGCTAAAAGAATACCTCCATTCACGCCTGATTAGAACTGTGCCTGATTAGATTGCTACATGGCCATATGGCTGCATGAATGTGACCACAGAATTAGAAGCAATTTTTCAGTTCTTCTGACAATGACATTCCAGACATCTCTTCTGGACATGCCACCTAAAGTTAGGAGCAGGCGTGCCAATTTTTAACCCTAATTCTGATATGATGAAGTGTTCAGGCCAGATATATGTAGTCCAAAGAGACATGTTTGTTGGGGAGACTGATTTTAAGCTGAAACAATCAGATGGAATCAAACATATTTGATATGATTGGGACCAGTCTAATCTATGTTGTCATGGTTTAAAAGTGACATGCATGTAAGTCTATTGGATTTTCTACTTAGTTTTCATGTTTGAGTTTAGAACGGACTCGAAAGTGCATCCACCTGTCCATAGACTGGTGTAGACTGGTGTAGACTGGGGCAGCTGTGGCCTAGTGATTAGGGAGTTGGTCTTGTAATTGGAAGGTTGCTGGTTCAAATCCCGGTTGAGATGCCCTTGAGCAAGGCATCTAATCCAACACTGCTCTAGGTACTGTAACTGAAACCCTGTAAATATCTGTAAGTTGCTCTGGATAAGAGCGTCAGCTAAGTGTGATGTAATGTCTAATCATAAAAGACTAAACTAATTGAGCTTCAGAAACAGAGGCATTTCTAGAATGCCAGGCTACCAGTCACAACATGCAGACACATGTTTCTCATCAACAGTGTAATTAAACTCTGACATGTTTACTGATCAGTTTGTTTCTGCCTTTATTGCTTTTAGACCATTGTGTCCTGGGTCGGCTCTCAGGCGAACATCTTTGAGAAGCAGAAAGTGCGAGAGATCGCCTCGCTGATCCGAGACACGGAGCGACACGGCAAAGCCCAGATCACCAACATCACGGAGGGAGAGGAGACGCCAGAGATGCTAGAGGTGATTTTGGTGAAACCTCAGTCCTATTGATAACCTCCGCACTTGGCTTTATGTCAGTGTATCCGCAGCACACAACTTGCCAGCTTCTCCTCATCGTACCACCCTGTGTTTTACATTATGACGCAAGTACGATTTATTTCAGTTTTAGGTGACAAAGGAAGAATAAAGTCTTAACACAAACATAGGGTTTATTCTAGCGTCCAGCTAAATGGTCTGCATGACATCATGTAACAATAGCAACCCATGATGGCAAAAAAACAAAAAAATGCAGTATCAGGTGTCTCACATTGTTAGGCAAACATGTATACCACCAAATGGCCATAGTCTTACATATTCGTGGAAGAGTTACTTTGTCTCTATGATTGATTTGACTTTATACAACTACAATTTTATTTTAAGTGTAACAATAATATCTCACATAACTTCATCCAAATAATGACAATTTTACATTTTAATGTATGAACCATGCATTTGCATTGAAATAACGTTTTATTTTTCATCCACTGAAGAGGTGTGTGCCATTATGGTTGCAGCATCTATTTCATGAGCAGCTGCTGAACCTGCCTTCTAAAACTTGCTTAGATGAGACCCGCCTGCCATGTTTTTATATTTACCTCTTAAGTATGAACCACACGTTCTCATTGGAGTTCAAATCAGGTAACCTTTGTGGCCAAACCATGATCCACCCAGGTTTGATCTCCATAGCATTTATAGAGGCTCTAGTGTTCTTGCAGCATATGAAGGTGCATTCTCATGCATCAGAATATATCTTGTTGCAAAATACACGATACTTCCTTGTTTACCACAGGATGAAGTTTTGCAGGTCAACATAGGTGGCATCTAAGTCTAGAATGCCAAGCAAACCTGGACAGGCCAGATGGCTGGAGCTCTGGGAAGTCTGCACCCTCTAGACCAGTTTTTCTCAAAGTGTTTCAGACAGAGGACCCCCCCCCCCCATCTGAAGCTAACAGGCCTATGTAAATGTATGAATGTATGGTGCAGCATCACAGCCCTAATGAAGGAATGACATGAAGATTATATACATGTCTTTTAAACACACTGTGCATAGCATAGGTAGCTTAAAAAAAACATGAAAAAAACACATCTGCTTGCAGGCCACTTGGGAGTTCTTGTGGACCACCAGTGGTCTGTGGACCACACTTTGAGAAACGTACTCTAGACTGAGATGCCAGTTGTTGATGCTGCAGCATAAATACACAGACCTCTTCAGTGGATGAAAGATGAATGCAAGTAATTCAAAATGCAAGGCTCATACATGAGCTACTAAATAAAATCACATGTGTTAGGTGCAAAGGCAGAATCAATGCACAGCAGGGTTTTTTATCTCGGTGAAGGTGGAATTACCCTGCTCGCCACAATGACCCCACAAAATTATGACACATCAGCTATTTTGTGTGCAAGATGAGCTCTGGTTGCCTGTTAGGTTACAAGTTAGGATGATGTGGCATATGTCATGAATATGGCAGTGTTTTGATGTAGTGTGTGTGTGTGCGTGTGCGCATGTATGTTTTTATGTAAGCTATCTTGCCTGACAATCATGTCATGTTCATGTCTTGTATTTGCGTCTTACCAACTTTGACTGACAGGTGCTGGGCCCAGTGCCAGCGCTGAAAGAGAGCACACCGGAGGAGGACAGCAAAGCAGACGCTCTGCCCGCCTCCCTCTACAAGGTACTCTTCAGCTGAACTCTACTTAGCTTACCACTCTGGAATAGACAAGATGATTCAGTGACTAAGAACGACATCTAGGTGTGGGGTGTGGTTCATCATGGTGGGTCGTTACCACACAGTACTTAAAGTTCAGTTAGGCTGATATTTTATGTGATATAATCGTTGTGGGTTTTAGACAGCAGCAGTGTCATTGTCGCCTGTCTGGAGGCGTCTTTGCTCTTTTGCACTTTTGGTGTCTTTAATTAGTAAATGAAATAGAAAATTCTCTTCATCTGCACATTTCACACACAACAAACATATGTAGACTATTATTGTCCTGACTGCATTTTTAAATATACATTAAAAGTTTGTATACTTTTTTAATAATGCATGTTAAAGGACAGGGATGTCACCAGCTGATTTTGTTAAGGCTCCAATCCAGGGGGTTTTGAGTCTAGCCCAGGTAGCCAAGATAATAATTGAAAAGTTGTTCAGTTTATTAATTTAATTGTGGTTTCTAACGCATCTGTAATTTAGACAGTCTACTATGTCTGCTATAATTTACTATAGTCCACTATAACACTTCTTTGTGTTTAGAAAAAATACACGGCTCATCTTTAAATTTATCTTCAGGCTCAGTCCAGGGTGTCTTAAAGCTGGACATGCCCCTGTAGAAGGGTTTTAGCTGCACATGCAGAGAATAGGATATGATCATTTGTGTTGTCGTAGGTGTCTGATGCGACAGGGTCTATGAAGCTGACCAAAGTCTCAGAGAAAAGCCCATTTACCAAGGACCTGCTGCAGCGTGACGACTGCTTTATCCTGGACAACGGAGCCAATGGGAAGATATTCGTGTGGAAAGGTGAGTGGAGGGTTTTATAAAGACCTCCCTCCACACACTTTGAGATTTTGCACATTTACAAAACTGAAAATATCAAGCTAATTCTTTATGCAATGTCTTACATTTGTTAAAAACAGTGGCAACAGATGGTTCTGGAGGTGTTTTTTTTTTAACAAATTTTGATTGACAGGAAGCGGAGCCAATGCTGAGGAGAAGCGGGAAGCTTTGAGGATGGCTGATGACTTCATCCAGCAAATGAACTACCAAAGAATGAAAACTCAGGTTAGCATAGGCTGGTTTTCTGTGAAAAGCATTCCATTGGCAAATGATGTATAGTATAGTTGAATTTTAAGTATTTAACACTAATATTCCTGCTCTAGTGGCATTTAGTTATACAAACAAATATCACATGTTTGCCTCAGAAAGACATAAATACTGAACAAGATTTTTCTTTTAACATATACTAATCTAGCCATGTTTATTTCAGACACCTGCTTTCACACCACAAGCAGCAGCCAATCACGACCTTTTAAGCATGCAGGTGTGTCTGTCACTACCTCATTGTCTTTCCTGTGTCTTGCCTGCAGGTGGAGATCCTTCCCCAGGGCAGAGAGACAGTCATGTTCAAACAGTTCTTTCACAACTGGAACTAAAGCCGCGCATGGCTGCACAACAATCCAAGCCTATATTGCACTCACTCAAAACGTTAAATCATGTCAAAGTAATACTATCAGCATTTCAGCTGTTGTCACTGTTACCATGAGTAAATTTGTGTCAGCAACGCAAAGGCCCAAAATGACATTTGGGTTCGCAATATATGTATATATTGAGAGGGAGCAGAGACAACAGTAAAGTGAACATATTGGCAATTGTTACATTGTCAAGCTGAAGCTCAGTGTAGTTGAAGTATGCTGATGTGTTGCCACAGTAACAATACAGCAACTGCCTGACTCTGCTAAGCTGCCACTCAGTTATTGATCAAAGATTGTTGTTGTTGTTGTTCAGGTTATTGAAACAGCTTACTGCATTAAAGCCAAGAATATTTCACACAACTGATGGCAAAGCTTGTTTCTTCTGTCATAACCCTTTCTATAGTTTTTTTTTGTTTGTTTGTTTAATGGTGAGAGGTATTTTTAGTGTAATATAGTGTAATATGCAGATATTATTTCTATTTAGTGATCTGGCAAATGTCTTTAGGGAACCAAGAACTTAGGAGTTGGACAGCAATTAAGACAGAATTCTGGGGACCATTTGAGAAAACACCAATCCTAACATTTCCTAGGGCGACAAAATTTCACACCTTTCAGCCAAATGTAGATTCACGAAACACCTGTGCAACACTGCCACTGTCCTCTTTTATCCCACAGGTTAATGCCAGGCTCCTGAAGTTACACTGACCCACAGTGATAGCCTACTATTTAAAATCTCTGGTAAATTCAGGAAGGAAGGAGTGGAGTGGAGTGGAGTTTCGTTTACCTTTATACACCTTAACATTTACGTTAACCGGAGAAGGGGCCACATAAGCATTCTTTAACATGTTTTCAAGGCTATGCTTATAAACTTTTATGCACAAAAATCATTTAAGTTAGCAACAACCATACAAACATCTATAGCCTACCTTACCTAGGTTCTGGGACTTTTATGTGCAATGGCAACCAGATTTGTTTTACAGTCAAATTCAGCATTATCAAAGCCAGCACTGTGTAATGTTGACGTGGGCATTATAATGGGATTCAGAGGAAAGGTTATGAGGATTGAGTAGATGAGTAATAGTTTACTTTAGTGGGAAACTATGAGTGTTAGGGAATCACTGCCTTACCTTTTTAGGGTTTGGCTGTTTGTTGGTGGGAGGTATTTTCCATATAAAATATAGTTGTC
Organism: Coilia nasus; assembly: GCA_027475355.1. Lineage (NCBI taxonomy): Eukaryota > Metazoa > Chordata > Actinopteri > Clupeiformes > Engraulidae > Coilia > Coilia nasus. Next base: position 22,813,706 of record CM050200.1, read on the forward strand.
TGAAGAGTTAAGAGATGGGCACTGATAAGGACACTGTAATTCTGGTGCAAGAAGACTTATGTTAACATTTCAGAGGTTGACATTTCACACTTCAGTTGTCCTTGAAGGTTAATTGAGCCCATTGTAGATATTCACCTCTCATTTACTTCCTTATCGGGGCAACACCTGTGCCACACTACCCCTGTCCTCTTGCCACCCACGGATTCATCTCAGGCTCCTGAAGCCTGTTACATTTAACACACTACCCATGATCACTGTCTCCATGGTGATACTGTGTTTATAAACTCTAGCAGGGTTATTCAGGGCAATGTGAGGTAGGAGTGGCTTCCATTTAACTTTATACAACTCTACATTAATTACGTTACCTGAAGGAGGTGCCACCAAAGCATTTTTAACACATCTACAAGGCCATGCCTATGTAAACTAATACCCACACAGGAATCAGACAGAAGATGTATTTTTTATATGGACTACACAAGACTAGGCTCATTATATTAAGATCTCCTCAATTGTTTAGACATTTTTATACTGTCAGACGATGTAGTACTTTAAGTTACTTTTGTTAACGAGGGGCGGCAGGGTAATTACTTTTTCCAGTATTGGATAATATCATAAGATGTCAGAGATTTCTAATTGAGATTTTTATACATTATGAAAGACAGATAATTACAATACAATCAGTTTAGATGTAACTGTTTTTTTCCATCATCATCATCATCATCATCAGTCACCATCGTCATAGTTGTTACTGTTCTGGTAGTAGGTAGGGTAAATATGTTAATTTTGACAGAAAAGTGCCATTTCAGTGACTCCATGTCATGCTAGTATATTGTTGGAAATGTGCCTGCAGGGACTGGCCTGTTTATGTGGCATAGTAGTCACATTTGTTTCCTGGTCAAATCAGGAAGCATTATGTAATGTGAATGTGGGTACTATAGAGGGAAATTAGAGGAAAGGTTATAAGAACTCAGTAGATGAGTAATAGTTTACTTTAGTAGGAAACTATGAGTGTCAGGGAATCACTGCCTTATCTTTATAGCTTCTGTATGTTTGTTTAATGGTGGGAGGTATTTTTAATGTAATGAGAATCAAACAAGATGGCAAAAACCATACATACATAGTGTACCTTACACCTTACATACCAGGCATAAAAAAAAACATTATTTGCAGGGAAGTTGTATTAATTAGGTGGATTTTATATAGCCGTGGAACTGTTCATTCATTATTGGATAATCACTAGATATTGGAAATTAAATTAAATTAAATTAAATTATGTAATACAGTCAACTTAAATGTAACTTTCTGGATCATCATCACCATAGCAGAAGTAGTTGTTATTGCTGTTCCCGTAGCAGGTGTGTCAGTAGAGATAGTGATTTTGACCAAAAATGCCATTTCAGTGACTACCAGTGTGCTGTTTGTAGCATGCCTGCAGAGGAACTGGTATGTTAATGTAGCATAGCAACCACATTTGTTTCTTGGTCAAACCCAGCACCCAGCTGAGAAGTCACCCAACTAGTGACATGTCAGTAGCAACTGGAATATGTTAGAGTTCTGTGTAATGGAGTGAGCGCTGTGTAATGTTACTGTGAACAATATAATGGGAATTAGAGCAAATGAATAGATGAGTGATAGTTTACTTTAGCAGGGAGATACGGGGTGTGTCAGGGAATCACCAGCGTTTTAATCTGGAGAGACATTGGATGAGTCCCAGTCAACTAGCGGCAGCATTCTGCAGAACACTAAAAGCCTGCTAGGAAGACGCACGCACGCACGCACGCACGCACGCACGCACGCACACACAGTCACGTAGCTGGTATGCCAGCCAAGAGGGACAGGCTGGAGCCAGCTTTTATGTTCAAGTATTTTTATTGTTGCTCTTTATTGTTGTTGTTGTTCCAGTCCAGTCGAAACTAACAAACATTATTCTTAATATTATACAGTTTGTCACGTGCCAACTTTTAGAAAATGGCCACATTCCTTAAACACTGCATAAATTCAAAAAAAGACTAAAATCCATTGCAGTTTAGTGAATGGAAATATCTCTATCCAAACATATAAGCCTAACACTGCCCACCCATTAAGTTCTTTCAGCAATAAAACTTATTGACATTCAAATCTGAAAGGTTCTGCAACAGCAGCTGCATTCATGTTTAGACAGTCTGATTCTAATGCAACTACAAAACTACCATTCTTTGAAATAAAACAACACATGAATTAAACTAAAAAATGACAGTGTCTGCTGGGCCTGGAATTTCATCAGTTTTAGGGGCAAAGGCATTTGGTCTTCACTGGGGCATGTATGGTGGGGGGCACAAAGTCCACACATGAAGGCATCAACACCAAAGTGAAATACACAATGCATTATATGCATAAATCAGAGAGAGCATTTTACTGATTGGATAGAGACATCAATGTGATTTTAAAAACATGTTTCTTTCATTGATATTAAATAATTTAGAAGGCACTCAAGGCAAAATCATTTAAAAACAATCTTGGATGCACACGGTGATCCAGGTCACCAACAAAATATAATAATTTGTTCATAGGCCCATTTCCAGCCTTACCAGAAAATGTCATGCAAATCCGTTCATGACCGTTCATTTTTGCGTAAAGTTGCTAACTAACAAACAAACAGACAAACAAATCAACACCGGCAAAATCATGACCTTCTTGGTGTAGGTAATACATTAATGCAGTCTTGTAGGGTCACCTGCCTGAGACCATGTGACTTGTAAAGAGAATTACAGGCAGTGCAAGGGGTAACAACAGCTATAGCCTTCATGGGCCCTGTGAAATTCTAACCCTGAGCCAGGTGAATAATTATGCAGGTCAAAATAAAACAGTCCCTACTTAAAATAAAACAGTCCCTACTTACTAACAAAGCATTTTGATTAGCATGACAAAAGCAACTGAAAATGTACGAAAAAAAAAGAGAATTGTACACAATCATTTGCATGGATGGACAAAAGCATTTGCAATTTGTTTAATGCAATGAGAAACTGCCTTTTTCATCTGCACAAATGGCATGATGATGTGACAATTGAACAAGAACTTTTGAGAAGTTCAATTCTGATGTGAGAAATGTACCAAACCAATTGAGAAAAACTGTAACATCATGAGAATGTATCCATGATGCCTGTGCGTCAGCAACAGAAAATACTGTCAAGTACCTTCGACTTACTGCAAGCCATATACCTCTGGTTTAATTGATCTCAGGGGCTCATTCCCGTAATTGCTATCTTGTGAGATAGCTGGGAAACTATCATGACATAATTGGCCTGAGGTAACGCTTCTGAGTCCAAAGATCGGATTGCCAGTGACATAAAAGTGGCAGGTGCGCAGATTTACCTGTCCAGTCTCACCACCATCTGTGACCAAACACACTCCCTTCATACCGGTAGGCAACCTTCAGATGCATTTATTTATGAATATGATTTTACAATTTAATATAATAATGTGACTTGTCACATAATATTGTCTAGCTTTATGGCAATGGTAATACTATATTTTTCAGTTATAAATCTACTTTCATTTTGTCTCCACTGTCATAGGAGTACCTCACAAACGTGACTGTCCAAGATGAGCATTCTTAAATCTCAGAGTAAGCATGCTTCCAAACATTTAATATTTCAACACATTTGCCGTTTAATAAACATTGTTTTTACCATGTTATCACTTAAAAATATGAATTATTAGGTGGAAGAAAATTACTTACCATGTACTATTGATAATACTGATAATAGTTCCCACATTAACATCCCATTAACCAGAGCTCCCCTAGAGATGCAGTATGTCAGTGTTTGACAATAGATAACTTATAATAATACTGATACTATAAGGGCAATGTGACTCTATCGTGCAATTGCACTGAACTCTGTGCTATATGACTCTGTCGTGCACACCACTTTTGCTGCTGGCATATTCTGCACCTTTATTTATTTATCCATAGCTTGCTAGTGTAAAATGTACATATTTTTTATATTGTTTTATAGTCTTACTTGTATACTGTATATTGCTGTAAATCTGAGCCTATATTTAAATTCTACCTATTTCATTAATACCTACCTACCTAGTTTTTATCTGTTCTTATATACTGTGTCTTCTTGTGCACCTGTGGGCTGTTTCGAACGACATCATACTTTGTGTGGTGACAATAGACTTCTACTGTACTCTAGATAATTAGGCACAATTTTAATAATCTGTGCACCATAATTTTTTGACCAAAATGGGTGCTACAACAATAATCTGATCTGTATCAGACTTAATTTCGAAGGGAGACCATTATATTTGAAAAGAGGGGGATTTCAAGGAGAGTTGTTCTGAAAGTTTCAGAACTGTTGGATAACTGCTTGTTTGGAACTGTGGTGCACAAGTGAAATCTGTTAACTGTAGCGCTCCTTGGGAAAATGTTTGTGTCCCTCAATCAGATGGGTGATGTACAAATTAGTCCCACATAACCAGAAGCCAAACTAACAAGTTTACATATATTTTCCCAAAGTCTGTGTTAGAATTTATTAAGGCTTATCTATTTATTTTCAGGTATGATGCTCTAGTCAGTGGAAGATGCAGTGGAATAGATTAATTATGTCTCTGATTATTAGTAGCCTTTGCAAGTTGTGCTTATATTTTTCCCCTTAAAATGGTTATGTAAACTTTTTTAATTTTGCCAAGTATTTTTGTGTCCAATATGGTGTTTTAGTGTAGTGCATCACTTTAGAAAAAAAGCATTTGCCCAAACTCATAAACTTCATATTAGCATAAATAAAAACATAAACACAAACATGGAATGAGAGTGGTGAATTAATAAGCGTATTGCTTCGCACAGAGCTGGAGCAGAGGCTGAGGAGGGAGGGCGGTGTCCAGAGCAGCTCTGTGGGGGGAGGGGTGCGCTTCAAGGGGCTAATGGAGGACATGACCGCCCACAGCTCTGCTCCTACCAAACCCTTCAGTGGCAGTGGACGCTCCACGCAGACTGCACAGGTATACTCCTCATCCTCACCAGTGCCACACTCACACACACACACACATTAAAGAATTTACAAGAAACAAACACACACAAACTCTTGTCCTGTCAAGTACACAGAAATACACACACATACGCCCTCATACCCCCCCAACCCACCCCACAAACACACACACACACACACACACACACACACACACACACACACACATACACACACACATACACACACACACATACACACACACATGGTTATAGCTGCCACAGGCATGGAACATCAAATATTTCTAAATGTGTTTGTGCGTGAGTGTGTGTCTGTCAGGGCATACATATATTTCTGTATGTCGGTGTGTGTGTCTGTACCTGTTTGTTCATGTTTGTGTGTGTGTCTGTGTCTGTATACCTGTACCTGTTTGTTCATGTATGTGTGTGTGTGTGTTTCTGTCTATCAGAACAAGCACAGGCAGCACAGCCTGAGGGACCTGCGGAGCCTGGAGGAATGTGTTCGCTTCCTCAACCACTGGAAGGAGCAGGTGGACCAGGTCTGCAAGGTAAAGCTGCTCTGCACAGCATCATTTTAACCATCCACTCTGGGCACAGACTGGGTTTATATGGGTGCAGTAAGATCGCCTGAGAGATACACTGTGATGAGAAAAAATGTAAATGTAATGTAAAAATGTGTGTTAAGTTGTTAAATAGATAGATAGATAGATAGATAGATAGATAGATAGATAGATAGATAGATAGATAGATAGATAGATAGATAGATAGATAGATAGATAGATAGATAGATAGATAGATAGATAGATAGATAGATAGATAGATAGATAGATAGATAGGTGGTAGTAGCCCTGGTAGTAGCGGATTAGTAACTGGCATCATCTGTGTGGGGTCAAAAGTTGAAGGCCATGACATGACAGACCCCAGGAAAGGCCATGTGAGAACCTTAAAGGGGTTTTCCCCTTGCCAGCCCTCTGGATTTTGACTTCCTGCTTAACCATAGCTGTTTAATAGTTGACAACTAGATGACCTCCTGGTAATTAGCTAATGAGTTTGGAATTGTGTTTGCTGGTGGACGAGTCACATAGAAGTGTCATACACAAAGTGGGGTCAACTACCCAATGGACACAAAGTTGATATAAGTACATGAGCTTGTTAAAGCAGCAGTTTTGTTCTCTGTTTGTTGTTTTAAAGGTTTTAAAGGTTTATAAAGTTTTAAGACCAAATTTTAACTTGATGTTATCTTACTGACTGGAAGGAGGCAGACCACACAGCTTATGATGTTCAGTAGAACAGTTGGTGTTAAAGCTTGTAACATTATACAGTTTTCCGCAAAGGTAAACACACTCTAGTTATCTGAATTTTTTGTAGACTCAGGGCTCCTTGTTAGCAAACCAAATCTCAGGAAGATATGATATAGTTTTAGGATGACAAGGAAGCAGGTGGATAACTGCTGCTAAATGGGCTAAATGGGCTACATAAATTGCTTTATGATGGAAATGAAATGTAACCAGTTTTCAATGCAACATATGACATATGAGTTGCAATACAACATATGAGATTTTTTATACCCTTGGATGAAGCCCAAGTTTTGGCTAGATTTACAAAACAGTCTAAATGACAATTACAATTTCCTGAATGATAACTCAAACTAAGTCTCAAACATTAGCTGACTGTTTTGATTACTTTTGTACCCCGACCAGTATATCAAAATAATTGCTGTTTAAAGACTTGTTTGTCTCTAACAGGCCAGCTCAATCAGATTAATTAGTCAGTGAGATGTCAAGCTTAGACCTTCGTGCGAGCATCCACTTCTTTATTGCCATAGTTTGGATAAGTGTTGCCAGGAAAGCCATGCGCCTTGCTTGCTTTATTATCAATCCATCACAGAGGCTGCTGCCAATCTGACTGAGGGCAAGGGGCAGTGATAACAAGAGTGCTAAGTCACTTTATGACTTACTGTAATCTGCCCATCACACATCGCAGGGTCATTAACTCATGGAAAGAGAAGGAAGAACAGCAAAGGGGGAAAGAGGGGAGAGGGGAGAGGAGAATTAGATAAGCGACAGATTGTCAAACAGCTTGGCAGAGCTTGCAGGCTTAGCCTTCTGTAAGACATTAGCAGGACTGTGTTATTTGGTCATAAAACTATTAAGAAATATATAGTTTGAGTGAGGTCTAGTCACGCTATGCCAGGATCTGCAGATACAGAGCTTCTGTTAAGCACACAGATGAATTTTCGCATCACAGATTTATGGGACATATTATTATGGGTTAAAAGAAAAAAATCTCTGCACACTTAGATTCATACAACGTTTAAAAAAAACTTTAAAAAAAAACTGCAGAACTGGCAGAACTGGTGCCTCCTTAAATTATGGAATATTGAGCGGGCGGGAGTCAGCTTATCTTGTCCACGGCCCAGCCAAGACAAGTCAGCGGGCCTGATAGAAATACAACCAGATGCTACTACTGCAGCCGGAGGAGGCTGATAAGAATCTCTGCAGACACACTGTGTGTCATGAGTGCTATCTCTGACTCCCCCACAGAGGTGTGACACAGCAGACACGGCCCATAGCAATTTCACAATGTGAGAGTTAAGACACTGGGTGGGGGTCACTGGTACATTATGAGTGGGTCAAGCGGGTAAGGCGTGGAGGGCGTGATTGTAGGACGGTTAGTCAGTCAGGTGTAAGCCCTATGTGGTGACATAACACTCATTCTGATAGATGGTGATAAGATTTAGCCTGTACATTGCTTTTACAAGCACTGCTGTTCTGGGTTAACACATATGTTTTATGGATGTGTACATTAGGACATGGTTTTTATAGGTACACGGTGGTGCTGTTCTGTAGGTGTCATGTTTGCAGTGCAACTGTAGAGAAATGATTAGGGTTGATGTTAAGATGATTTTCAGCTGTGAATGGCGTACCATTTGACCAAAGTGCTAACTAAATGTCACTTTACCACTGAATTTAAGCTGGTTGAACTAATTAACCATGTAAAAAAATAACATTAGAAATATGTTGAAAATGTGTTCAGTGCTGATGGTGTGTCTTTGTCACAGTCGGGAGAGCAAGAGGCGACCAAAGAAGCCAAAGTCAAGATGGACTCCCGCACCGTACGCAGCCTGGAAGAGAGCCGCAAGCTGATCCTGGAGTGGGCCAAAGAGCTCAACAACGTGGACATGGTGAGGCATCCTTTTTTTTTTAAGTATATTTTTTTATGAGGCCCTTTTACCTTATTTCAGAGAACAGCAAAGATACAGATGGGAAGTAAGTTGAAGAGGGGTTGAGAAATGACTAGAGGCAGGCTGGATTTGTACCTGGGTCCCCATGGCCACATGCCTGTTTGAGGAATGGGTGCTCTTGCCACCTGTGCCACGGCACCCTCATGGTGAGGAATTCTGGGTAGAAACAGGAACTCGGTGACAGCTGACTGCACGACCACAGACTGGTCTGTGTCACGTCTTTTAATCGAAATAATAAACGCACAACCATTCACCAAGTGTTACATTTGTACATCACTTTCTTACATTCAGTAGAGTGACCCAAAGTGCTTCACAATTCAATGCATCATGCTTACCCATTCACACATACGCAGATACGCAGGAAAGCTGGCATGCAAGGTGCCAACCAGCACATTGGCAGCATTATGGGGTTTAATGTCTTCCTCAAGGGCACTTTGGCCTAGTCACGAGGAACTGGACCTGAGCCAGCAACCTCCTGATTGCTTGTGGACTCTTTTACCTCCTGAGCCACTGTTGCCTCAAGCAACAGGCTTGCCATAAACTTTGGCAAACTACTGCCACATCATACAGAAGTTTATCATGTAATTCAGTGTAGCTGCTAGCTGAATTACGTGTTACTATAGTTGTAAATCGCTGTAATTTGTTATTCCTTCAGCTCTCCAAAGACAGCCTCTGGATGCAGGAGCAGAAGAGTGATTTGGAAAGGGTTGAGGAAGAAGAGGAGGAGGTGAAAGGGATGGAAAATCAGCTTCTGGAACAGAAGGTCACAGAGTGGGCCCAGGACCTGAAAACCATGTCAGAGGTAAGTCTTGAGTTCTACATCAGACAAAACACATGTCACAAGATTAGAAAGAAAAAAAATGAGTAGTATCTAACCTTGTATGTATGGTTGGATGTCTGTGTGTGTGTGTGTGTGTGTGTGTGTGTGTGTGTGTGTGTGTGTGTGTGTGTGTGTGTGTGTGTGTGCGTGTGTGTGTGTGTGTCTGTGTCTGTGTGTACAGAAATGTGGCATGCTGGGAGAGGAGCTGGGCCCATCCCTGAGGTTCTTGGGTCTGAGGAAGAAAAGACTGGCTAGTCTGATGCCCCTGCTCGAGTTCATCACCTGGTCTCTCCTCAAGGAGGACTGCAAGGTAAGGACCCCTTCCCTAGACCCCTACTTTGCTGTCCTATATTCTGCCTGATTGGAGAAAAGAGGTAAAGAGAGCAGTGCTAGCAAGGGTGGGGTTGGATTGAGGTGGAGGGTAGTGTTTAGCAGTGCTAAGCTGTAGGCCGGTTGTCATAACGATAAAATCTTACCTGCACCTTTGGACCAAACGTGTCTGTTCATAGTGTAATGAAATTACACAAGCCCTCTAATGGCAAAGTGCCAAGTTTCTTTCAGGATCTTATATCTTTAGATCTTTATATCCTTATCGCTCATTATATATCTTCTTTTATCTTTCTGGATCAAGGTTGGTGGGTTGAATGACTAAATCAGTTTGTGTTTATATATGTCTATGTTTGGACAATGTAGATGTTGATGTCATCCATACATGATTCTGACATTTTCCCCCCATCTGTCATCTCATTTTCACTGTCAATACTAATAGTCGATACGGTGAACAGGTTTTAATAACCTGAATTTCATTATAAATTATCAATGCAGCTGTAATGCTGTTAATAGGTATTGAATGATTGACAGGTGTCTCTGTAGGCGGACTTTGACCTTAAATCTGGCGATAAGACAGTACTGTCTGTTGGGTCATGGGAACATATGGGAACATATTAACTTCATGTTAAGGGTATTGCCTGCTATCTGCGTCATATGTGGCGAAAGAAACACAACCCTGAAGTATCACAGGAACAAATGCATGCACAGATGTCCAGAAATTATAGCTGCACACATCCATGAATAATTTTACCAGTCTTTTACCCAAACTCAGTTCAAGAGCTGGAGATTTACCTTGCATTTAAGGATATAAAATGTTAATGCCCTAAATATATTTCAGGAGAAAATAAAAAGATAAAACAATTATGAAGCGCCTTCATGGTTCCCATCTTCCTTCTGTAGGGATTGCCCCAGCTGTGGCTCTCAGCTAAGCAGCGTAAATGGGAGGCGGGCACTCTGAGATACATCCCAAATTCGGGTAAATTTTATTGTCATTTTTATATAAGTCATTTTTAAAAACATTTATTTGAAGTAAAAGTGGAATAATGTAAAACTAACAAACTTAATCTTGCAGTGTGGAGCTGGATCTGCAGTGCTGCATGTAAGTATGCTACGATGACTGCCTAAATAATGCAACTAAACAAACAAACAAGCAAATAAATAAACATTTATCAATTGTAAACAGCAACAAATTACACGTATTTAATGTCTCCCTTGCCTCCTTTCTCCTACAGCTAACGTTACTCTGGATCCCATGACCAACCACCCGTGGCTGCTGGTGTCTGACGACCAGAAGAAGGTAATGGAGTCGCACACGGAGGCTGACCTGCCGTACAGCCCGCAGCGCTTCGACAGCTGGCCCTGCGTGCTGGGCTGGGAGGGCTACCTGAGCGGCCGCCACTACTGGGAGGTGGACCTGGCCAACGAAGGCTACTGGAGGGTGGGAGTCACCACCAGCTCGTCCAAGCGACACGGTCGCTTCCCCATGTGCCCCGGGAAGGGCTACTGGACCCTGTGGCGCAGCACCCGGCAGTTCTACGCCTGCACCAAGCCCGAGACCCAGCTGCCCCTGGAGTTGGTGCCGCGCCGCCTGGGCGTCTACCTGGACTACGAGGAGGGCCAGATCTCCTTCTACAACGCCGAGAACCGCTCGCACATCTTTACCTTCAAGGGCCACTTCCGTGAGAAGCTCTACCCGCTCTTCGCCCCCTTGGATGGCAGAACCCTCATCACCATCAGGGATCCTAGTCAGTTAGAAGCTTGTAAAGCTACAAGGAAAATAAAACTTTTGCACACCTCTGAAGAATAGTTGCGTTTGAGATGACCAGAGGTCTAAATCTTAAAACGTACGAAAAAACTCCTGCACATTGCACAGAACGAGGACTGAAACATTTTTTTTGAATAGCTGCTTGCAAAATGAACAGTGTGTGGGAGTTTTTTCTTCGTTTTTTTAAACCAGTAAAGATGACAGCCTTCATGGCACTTGTAGAAAAGGCAAAAGTATCGCACACCAATAAACTTTGTTGAGGTGCTGGCCACTGATGTAATTCAAACATAAGAAGAAAAGAAATGCCACACTCTCTGCTCCATGATATTTATTTGGAAGTGACGTTCCGGCCGTCTGGCCTTCTTCAAACTTACAATCAGAAAGATCCAGAGTCTCTTTATGTTCATCCATTCAGCAACAGGCTCTCCCATTGGCTGAACAATTGGTCTTTCATCACAGCTGATGCCTCTGAGCACAAGGCTCCTTCATTGGCAATTAGTGTCCATTAGGTGTGACCAAAATCTTTCAGCAACATTATTTACACTTACATACAGATTGAAGTTACACCATCAGCTCAATTGAACATCATAAATAACACATTCTGTTTAGTAACATTTTTTATAGAAAACATCTAAGATCATATTCAACATTTAAACCGTGAGGTGTTAAAGTTTTTAAATGATAAATCCAATAGTGTTCTCTCTTAGAAAGCAGATTCTCCAAATCACCTCCTCTAGGGAGCAATGACACCTTCTCAATACCAATATACTTAAGAGATGAAATAGGATGATTAAATTCTACAAAATGAGCAGCTACTGGGTAGTTCAAGTTTCTGCATCATGGCACTGTAATCAATCCCAGCTCAGGAGGCACTAGGGGTACTAAGGGGTCTTCCAACCCAAGTCCAAGTCATGTAATCTCAAGTATTGTCTATTCTGTCTTTATATTTATCAATATGTAATGTTTGTCTTTTTATAGATATGTATGTAAATATAATATATATGTGTGCGTGCTTGTGTGTACTTGTATTCTGCACTTTGACATTGTATTGAGTAAATTACTTTAATGTGTAGGTATTACATACTTAACTTCTATGGTCAATCAGGACATACAGTCTTCTTGATGTATCGAGTAATGCAATTTCAATACAGTAATACTCTGTACAAAAACCCTAATGGCAAAATAATAATATGTTCAGCAAAGGGTCTTTCTTTCGTTTCTGTCTGGACGCTATGTCCTTTATTCTCTTCGTGTTGACTGATGCAGGGGGAAAGGAATCATGAGAAGAGTGTAAATGTATTCAGTGCTTAAAAGGATGGCATTGTACTGCTTATGTGTTTCAAATAAATACTATTTTATGTAGCACCAACAGAGAGTAATGAGTCAATCATTCCCTTCTCTTTTGGGTCGCATTCAGCAGGCCAAGAACAAGCGGGCTATACGTATGTTAAAGAGACGTCTGAATAGCCTTTGATGTAAGATTTGATGTATCCAAGCGGAAATCATAGGCAATATGTTTGGGCAGTTATGTTTCATTTTTTAGCTACAATCAGTTGCAATTACAAATACAAGTACAAAGACTCAGTATATAGCATTACCATTGTTTGTTCTGTTGGTCTGCCCCATCTTCCAATCTAACTGAAGCCCACCAGGACTAAAGATGCAACTGTGGTCTAGTGGTTAGAGAGTTGGAATTGGAGGATCACAGGTTCAAATCCCATTCCAGTAGGAAGAATGTGGGTAGGGAAGTTTAAAAACACTAGTGCTCCTCTGCCCCCTCAAGCAAGGCATCTAACCCCACACTGCTCCAGGGACTGTAACTGAAACCCTTTACCTAAATAACTGTAAAATGCTCTGGATAAGAGTGTCGTTTACCAGTCTCCACCAAGGGGGTCATGTGGAGATTGTCAGCACATACAAGCATCTGTGGACAACAAACTGGACTTGTCAGAGAAAGCAAACCAAAGCACAATATAAAAATGACCCGAGTCGGCTCTATTTCTATTTGTAGGGAGGTTGTGGTCTTTAAACCTTGCAGCACACACCTCCTGAGGATGATCATGTTCAGTGCAAGGCTTTGGTCACCATCTTGCTCGGCAGACAGGCTTAGGAGGTCTTTTGTTCCAGTGGTCATCCAGCTGTTCAACTCCACCAAGGTGAGGGGTGAAATGGACATTTGGGCAAAAGTGACAACACATCACATGAACCCCAGCCCAGGTAGTCTCCTCTTTGTGGGCTACACTAAATCTTCGCACAAACTTTTTGTTTTTATAGATTTATTGGCACCAGCTGGCTTTGTCATTTTTACTTTTGAACATGGTAATAAACTCGCACAAACATTTTTTTCTCTTTTCTCCCACACTTACTGACCATATATTCCTCGTCATGGCCTGCAGAGCCCTACTTTATACACCTGTTTGTTTAACTTAGTATACTGTGATCCATTGTCTAGGTAATTTCTGTTGTAAGGTCATGCCATGTCGTATAAGATGAGGTATGCCTTAATTTCCCCTTGGGATAAGAAAAGTAAATAAAGAGTGGAACTGACCACATTAATGACACCAAGGGACCTCCACACAAAGGGACCTCCCACAACGCACTGTTAATCATTAGGGCAAACCTACAAGTATCAGTGGAGCAGGGGCTAGTAGGCCATTTGGGTTATTACTGACTGACAGCCTAAGAGGCACACACCTGTAACAGTCTCTGTTAATCTGAAAACCTCTGTTAAAGGGCAACTTCAGTCATTTTCAACAAACACCCTAATTGCTCAAGCTACCCCAGACTTGCCAGTACCAAAGATGCGGTGCATCAGAAATGTGGTGCAATCTGTATAGGTGTCCTTGGATGGAGACTTGGCACTGACAGCTAAACCCAGTGGGGTCAGATTTTTTAACTGTGTCTTTAGCATCTTAAAAAGCTCCAAATCTCATCCCAAAAGTTATGCAACATCAAAAGTCAGTCAGTGGAGTAGGAGCTTTCAGGCCATTAGGGTTGTTACCTGGCAGTCTAAAGAGGCACATACCTAATCACAGACCCAGTGGTGGTTCTACATTGAATAGCTCCTTGGTTACTGCCTCGAATTCTACAGTATGCTTGTTACACGTTCAGGTATGACTGGTTAACTATGCCTAACTATAGTTAAATTATGCAAACTATAAGTTGCAGCAAATTGCTTAACATTAGCTTAACACTGCTAACATTAGCCTTTCATTCATGACATGGATAGTAATCATGCAGAGAGAACAGTTGAATACCTTCATCTTTTGCTCGTTTCTACTCTTCTAATGGCTTTGACCTTTTTCTGTCCATGTCCTTCTGATTGTCACTCGACAGTCAACATACTGTATTTCCCATCCCTGAACACTGTCACTGCCGACCAGGAGTTAAGACTAAACCAATTCACCTTGGTGACCGCATAATCATTTTGTATTGCCCTTTTTATTTACCCTTTCACAAAATTAAAAATGTGCAGGAATTATAAACCTGTAAATATAATATGAATTAAATGTGCATTATTGGGAAGAAACCTGATGTGTGACTGACTTTCGCTCACTAATTTAGAGTATCGCCCCGCTTGTGCGTTGCATTTGAGAGACCCAGAGGTGAACTGTCCCCCGCGCCCCTTCCCCTTTCCCTGTCTCACACACTTCTCACTTCTGTGCACTGGCCTTCTCAGCAGGGGTGCCTGCACCCAGAGGGGGCGCCAATTTGTCAATTTCCTACACAGTCCCCCAAGAACCGCCACTGCACAGACCAAATGTAACAGTCTTTTTTACCAATATCTTTACAGGTGTAACACTGGGACCAGGCAACAGGGAAAAAAAGCCTGCCGACAGCAACATAGAGCGTCATTCAAGTTTAAGGAGCGACACACACGAGAGCTGGATGTCCAAGAGCTGGAGTTGTCCGTAACCACAAGACAACTTTTCCCTGAACTCCATAGCAATATATTCTCTTTGATATGAACACACACATCAAGCAATGCAAAAAATCTTTATTTGGAAAAAATAATACTTGCTAAACATATCCAAGTCAGCATTCACAAGGGATTCACAGAATTAACATCTTTACTGTACAGATGTCAAAAGAATTGACAGATATATATTTTCAATGATAAATTCCAGTTTTAATCATCCCTGCCGTTCATGTCCCTGCTTCACTGCTCTTCCAGGGCCCGTATTCACAAAGCATCTTCAGGCTAGAAGTAGCTCCTCACTGGTAAAATTAGGAAAAACTCCCAAAAATAATGGGCCTATCCATCTTTCAGACTTAAGGACTCCTTCATTTTTTTTACAAAGACTAATTTGCCAAGCATCATAGCATTATAAGCAACACCTAAAGCTGCATTCACATCAGAAGCAACCAAAGCGATGGAAGTCATTATTTCTCTATTGAGAGTCGGCAAATTGGGCGAACAAAGAGAATTCGCCGGCAGCGAAGCAAATTGGGTGACCAGAGAGAAAAAGAGACGTTAAAAAATCAGTTACCTTTATGGTAATGAGCTATGACAAGGTTCGGCCAAAACCAATCAGAATACATAGATTAACGTCCATTAAATACTAAGCTAAATCCAACATTCCAAATGATACGTCATGAGCAAACAAAGCGAATTCAACAGCAAAACTTCTTCAGCGCCCTTGGAAACCTGTTTGCTTTGATCGCTCCTGATCTGTACGTACTGTACAGTAACGATCTTAAATGGTTGCCATCACCCCACGTCCGAATATTGGGGAGCATGAAATGATGCCAAGTTATTACAAACATGCTGTCACAATCACGAGGATATAATGGTTGCTGTGGAGCATGTGACGGATGTGTTTTGTTAGAGATGTTTGGCTATTCCTGGATTGGACGTCACGTGACTTTTGGTGTGTCAACACCACCACCATTTTGAAAAGTGCTACTTTCGGCTGCAAGCATGCAAGGGGATGCCTAGGCAAGGAAATTATCGCTCTTAAAGGCATCCAGTGTTTTGCTTTTGGCGGCTATAACTATGACAATGAATACTTCAGACAGCAGGGCATCTCCTTTCATAAGTATGAAGTTATTTTCATGTTTAGATTATATAGATATTATACCACATAATGCTTCAGTAATGCAAAATTGAATCAGTTTGACTATTGATTCATCACGAACGAAGTAAATTACAGGGTTATCTGCATCCTACACCATTGACAGCTGTTTGTTTACATGTGTACTAGCACTCTTTAAAATGGTGTCACGAGTCGCCTACAATGCTAGCCAATAGGATCTGTCCAATCCAGGAACAGAGATCAATGGTTCGCCTACTACTGCAACAACTCAACTTGTGACGAACAGACCCAGCGCACAGCATCTTATTGAATATTTAATTTTGAAAGGATCACTACACTACAGCCACAGGCGAAGCATCACTGCAATGCAGACAATTTCGGGATATTCCAGTTTGGAAATTTGCATGTCTTGTCACTGCGCCAGACCGGTCACTCAACAACCAATCAACGTGGTCATCAGTGTGAGCAATCTTGCTCACGAGAATTGATGCCAAACATAGCCACGCAGGTTTTATTTTAAGAATTCTCACTACCCCTTGTTACTAGTTACTTTACGCAGCTTTGTAAACAGATTTTAAGAGAACTCTAACCTCAGAACTGTATGTGTGAGTTAAGAGTACTCTTAGTGCCAAGATAAAATAGTTTGTGAATACGGGCGCTGCACAGTAATCCTAAACCCCACCTCTACCTCTACCTCAGTCCCATTGGTCGGTGCAGGAGGCATGTCAGGTAGCAGCACACCTCCCAGGCGCGGTCCATCTGGACGGCGGAGCCCTGAGCCTGCGTCTGAATGGTGCGCAGGTAGCGGAAGGTCAGCACCTTATCCGTCAGCGAGCGTACGCTCAGGACCTCCAGGTAGGGCGTCCCCTCGACAGGTGCGGCAGGCACCACCCCCGTCTCGTCGCCCACCAGGTACGCGGGGAGTTTGGGCAGGGCGGCGGGCGGGGGCCTCTCAGGCCTGGCGGCCCAGTCCTCCCACTCCTGCAGGCGGTCGGAGCTGCAGAAGCCCAGGTGGCCCTCGGGCGAGGCCAGGGCGCAGCCCCGCTTGGGCCACAGGTAGCGGTAGGGCTGCCGGCGCTCGCTCCGGTGCTGGGGCCTCTTGGGCCGGACGGCCGTGCGGCACATGGGCGCGTCGAAGAGGAGGTCCGAGCACTCCAGCACGGCCAGCTCGCGGCCGGGGCCCAGGCACAGGGAGTGCTGAGGCTGGAACTGGGAAATGTAGTGCTGGCTGCAGCGCACAGGGACCTGAACACAGACAAAATAAGATGTCACCACAGATAACTCATCATCACAGGGACCTGAACACGGACAGAGAATCACTATGGGCACATGGTAGGATCGGATTGGATTGGGATTGGATTGGGTGTTGCTACCCAACGGGTGGTCTGTCCCAAATCCCTGTGCACATGAGAGTTCGTGTAAGCGGATAATGGTCAGAGATCTGGCCGTTTCCGCTACGCTAGATGGCGCTGTATTCCTTTCAACAAGTGGTGTTAGAACTACTTCAGGTTGACGGCTGCTAAAAAGAAAATAAACAATCTGGCGGCATACAAAACAAAGATAGCGTTCGAGGAGGTTGACAGAGCAGCATTTGCATGCATGTTGTGCATTCTCCTTTGTTTGGAAGTCCGTATGAAAGAACAAACAGCGTTTTTGGTTTCCTTGATACGACATGAACTGTGCCGTCGGAGTTTGATATTACAAGCAATTGAGGACAACGAGACTTGTTGAGAGCAGGCTCTAGAAAGCCTCGACGTTCAGTATGGATGAAAATCAGGGACAGAAGCTTCTGGGATCGAGTGGTCTTACATGCGCAGTACTCGCGTGCACAAGGCGGCACCAAGCGGATTAACATCGGCTTAAGCCAGGGGTTGCAATCGGATTCGCAAAACCAATCCCTATACAATCTTTAGCCTGTGCACATGAATTCGATACGATCCCAAACCATTTCCAATCGAATTCAACTCATCCATGTGCACGCAGTGAGTGACACATCACCACAGATAAGTCATGTGTTAGATACACCACGTAGACCGACACAATACTTTCCCATGACCAGGGTAAGTAGTCTAACTTTTTACAGTAAAATTAGACTGGTCTTAATATTTATGCAACTGACTAATAAAACTCAGATCAGTCTTAGAAAAAAATAGACTAAGACTAGTCTCAAACAGTTTTATGGAACCGTCCACAACATGTGATGAGATAGGTGATCTGAGATAAAAAGAAAGAAAAGGTGAGAAAGTCGAGACTAATGTTTGGGGTTACAAAGCACAATACACTGTAAATGTGGAACAAGGGCAACACCTTTGACATCGACAGGGCTTGGGTATGAACATTATGGTAAAATGTATCTTTATATAGTTTGAACAGACAGAGAATGAGACACCACTACAGATAAGTGATAAGTTAAATAGACAGAGGTGTCAATCCCGGGTTCAGAAAGTAAAAAGAACCCTGCCAAAAATGTGATCCAACCAGCCCTGAATCAGCTGAAAACGTAGTAGGGTTTTTACTTTCTGAACCTGGGATTGACACCTCTGTAAATAGAGCACTCAGACTGAGACGAGACATTTACATGACCAGAGTGTGATGACACCCGAGATAAGACCAAGACTAAGAAAAGGTGAGAAAAAGTCAAGACTAATGTTTGGGGTTACAAAGCACAATTAACTGTAAATGTGGAACCTTTGGGATTGGCGGGGCTTGGGTGTGGACAGTGTGGTAAAATTTATCTTTATACAGTTTGAACTCTGGAGAGTAACGTATTTGCAAGTAAGGCTATTGGCATGACTCATGGGTGTAGGTTTGATGTCTGCATTGGTGGCCATATTACCAGGGAATAGCAACCACATAAAAACTGAAGCTGATCTGTTTTAATATTTTGTTTATGCTTATGTTCAAACTGTTACTAAAATGTTTATTTGTTGTGTGATCTGTGTTTGTATTGTGCATTTCATTACATTACACTTAGCTGACGCTCTTATTCAGAGCAACTTACAGTTATTTAGGTACAAGGTATCAGTTACAGTCCCTGGAGCAGTGTGGGGTTAGATGTCTTGCTCAGGGGCACTTTAGCCATGGATGAGGGAGCAGGAGAGCAGTGGTTGTTTACTCCCCCACCCCCATTCTTCCTACTGGAGCGGGATCCAAACCTGCGACCCGCCGATCCCAAGACCAACTCTCTAACCACTACACCACAGCTGGCCATAGCTTATTTCATGGAGGGAAAACAAACGCATTACGCAGAGGGCAAATTGCATTCTGAGCCTTGTCACACCTGCCCCCCGCTCCTCACCTGCTGCAGCCTCCTCTGCATGAGGCCGAGCCAGTGTCCCCAGATGCGGGAGGCGGTGGCCTCGGCCACGTTGAAGCGGAAGGCCAGGTCCTGCAGCAGCAGCCCCAGACGCAGGCGCGTGAGCGTGAGCAGCAGCTGGTCCTCGGGGCCCAGCATGCGGTGGCCGCTGGGGGGCTGCTTGGAGCCGCGCAGCTCGGCCAGGAGCCTCTGCCGCACCGAGCGCGCCGTGGCCTCCTGCTCCTCCTCCTCCCCCTCCTCGTAGTCGGGGCAGAAGGTGTGCTTGGCCTGTTGGGCGGGCAGGTTGGAGTCCTACAGTGGGGTAGGTGTGGAGACATTAACACATCAACAACTACAGCACATTGCATTGCATATACAAATGTTGTATAGAGTGGCACCAGCACATGAAATTACACAGTTTCTCTGTACTTTGACTTTTTTTAAACACAATGCATAGAAAAACAGCCAAAAGGTCATGCATTCCCTCTGCCTCACATGATGAATCATCACTACAGTGGCAAAGGGAGACACCTTGAGGATTTAAAGTGAAACTGATTTACCTAGCCTGGTAAACCAGCCCCTTGTACTACACTTCATTTCGTACAGAGGATCTGGCTGTGCTGCATAGATTCTGCTGAAGTTTAACACGAGTGGCTCTGCCTTTACCCAATCGCTAATGTCATGACATATGCAATTAGTGTGGCTATAAGTCTGCCTGCGCACTCCAATTCAAATATAGCACACAAAGTCGATGTCATTGCTAGGATTAAGGAGGATAAAAACCTTTTTAATTAAAATACTGATTGCACTGACAAGTCAAAATGCTTACATTTTAAATTTGAATTTACAGCCCACAAATACTGTTTATGTTTTGCCTTTTTGTTTTTACATTACATTACACTTAGCTGACGCTCTTATCCAGAGCAACTATACAGATATTTACAGGGTTTCAGTTACAGTCCCTGGAGCAGTGTGGGGTTAGATGCCTTGCTCAAGGGCATCTCAACCATAGGTAGGGCGGGATTCGAACCGGCAACCTTCCGATTGCAAGACCAACTCCCTAACCACTAGGCCACAGCTGCCCTAGCCTCTTCAGGAGAGACAGCGCGTTACAGTATTTTGAATTTCACAACTGTACCAGTTTTGGCAACAATCCTACGTGTAGCACATTTGAAGAGAAGCATTATCACACGGATGTTCGCAGACTACATCAAACTGACATGCAAATTCAGTCAGGCGCTGCTGCTTTACCCCCGTACCTTTTCCTGATGAACCACACCATTGTTTGTCAGTCCCTCCTCCTCCTCTCCGTTTAACTCCTCTCCTCCATTGCGCTGCCCCACCTCCTCCCCCTCCCCACAGTCCCCCTCCTCCTCCTCCACCTCCGCTTGGCTGGGGCAGCTCTTGGCCAGCATGGCCCCGTCTCCGCTCTGCAGGAAGGAGAGGAAGGCCTGGAAGCGGGCGTAGGAGCTGAAGCCCGTGAAGAAGCGTAGCCACTTGCGGGGCGCGCGGCTCAGGACGCGGGCGGTGAGGGCGGCGGTTAGGCGTGAGGGTGGAGGTTTCTTCTGTTAGGTGGAGTGAGCAGGTGGGTGGGTGGGCAAGGGGAAAAGAGATAACGCCAAAGCATAGAAGTGAATAGAGCTACAATCACATGTTTGTTCCACATGCTAGTACTAGTAGAGGCATTCTCAGTTTGTTTGTTTAGTTTATTGCCATTTTGAGCAACTATGGCTAATTCATGGCAAAAGCAGGTAAAATGAAATATTACACTTTTTTACAATACAATACTTTAACATTAATACATGTTAAAAAAAAGTTCCAAACCTTTAAAGGTGGAACCTGATAAAAAAAATTGCAGTATTTTCTTAAAAAAAACGTCTGCCTTTCAATTCTCAGGGCAGAGCAAGACAATAAAATATGCTTGATTAGAGGCATTCTCTGTCAAAACGGATGATCTTTGTGGCCCCACAATGGTGGAACAAGCTACCAGTTGCTACGAGAGCAGGACCACCCCCCTCTGCCTTCAAGAAGCTGTTGAAGTCTCATCTTTCCCCGGAGCACTTCCCTTCCTAACAACACCAATTTCTTAATCTCCACTTACAGGCTCTTTCTTGTACTCTGTCTGCACTTACTGTTGGGCTCCTCCTTACTCTGTTCTCCTCTGCATATCTATAACTTGATTTGTGTCCTCTATTGTATGTCGCTTTGGATGAAATGTAGCAGTGTATCTATATTGTATTGCACTGCTGTCACTGGAATGAAGTTCTAAATAAAGTTAAACAAACATCCATAAAACTGCAAATGGCACACCGACTAGTCATTACTATGAACTAATAATAAGACAAAATAAGTTAGCTTAATAAACAAACTACAGGCTTGCAAAATAGGGGGTGCTGTGGCTCAGCGGTTACAGCATCCATTCCATAAACGGGCATGTGTCCTTGGGGACCCAGGTTTGAGTCCGACCAGGGTCATTTTTCAACCCTACCCCCATCTCTCTGTCTCCCACTCATTTCTCTTGACTATATACTATCCAATAAAAGGCCAAAAAATATGTAAAAAATGAAATTTGTGTGTGCCAAGCCGAGCGTTACCTGCTGCTGCATGTTGGTGCTGAGGAAGAGCACAGTGTCGGTGCTGGCCTGCAGCTTCTCTCTGGTCTCCTGCAGCTGTTTCCTGAGCAGCTCGTTGACCTGGTGCTGCTGCTGGAGCTGCGACGTCAGGTCCATAAACTTGGCCTCCGCCTCCTCCTGATGCTCCTCCATCTCCTCCTGAGGCACACAAGGGAGAACACAACCTGTTGTGTCCAATTCCAAATTTCCAAACAGACCTTTGTGGTTTTCTTTGACAAACTTTCCAATAAATAAATGTGTACCTTTTCAGAAGAACGGTGGATGGACGGATGGATGGCAGGCAGAAAGGCGGGCAAGCAAGCAGACAGCAGTCCCGGGTTAGCAGGATGGGTTAGCAGGATGGGTTAGCATAATGGCAATAGATCTCAAAGGCAAGTGAGTAATCCAGTGCAGAATTTCAACCGAGTGACTTCCAAGCAAAACTTATGTTAAACTTAAATATTGATTCAATGTCCTTAACGTTTGTGAAGCTTGTAAAGTTTCTAAAGTTTCTAAAGTTTGTAAAGAGCTATATGACCACCAGGTCCTTCAAACAATTCTACCCTACTGCTACACAGCTCTGACTCTTAAGGTCAAAGGTGACCGGCGGCCATCTTGGCTCCGTTGTACAATGTCAAAATAAGAGTCAATGTCAAATCAGATCAAAGGTCAGATAAATATCATACAAATGCCTAGTGCTCTTGTAGCACAATGCCATGATGCATCTTCAAATCAAAATATTATAAAATGGCTCCTACACAACCTAAGCTTCAAAACAATGCCCAAAAATTTAGACATAGACAACACACCCTCAGTTGCTTATGTAATTAAAGGCCTTTATATTCTTAAAGGCACTTGGTCACATTATTCAACTTCAAGTAAAAGACAGAGGTGGGTTAAGGTTTAAAATAACAGGGGGAAAAATAGCGAGACCAAAACAGACAGGGTCGATGGGGACCAAGCCTGACGACTAGAACACTGGAGCAGTTTGATTGGTTAACTTAATTATCCAAAATGTACTCAAAACCACTGTGAAGCACATCACAACACCTGGCAAAACACTGTCAAAGCTTCCAAGGTGACATCAACATTAGTCCATTTCAGAAGCGAAACCATTTCTGTCGACACGCACACCGCTTTCACTCCTGTAAGCAAAAAGTTTCTCCGTCCACATGAAATGGCGGAATGCCTAAGCCTGAAGATGGCAGAGTAGTGTGGACATCAGGCGGAAACTCCAGTTATGTTTTCACTTACAAGTAGTCTAGTGTTAGCCTGGTAAACCAGCCCCTCGTACTTCATTTCATTTTGTACAGAGGGTCTGGCAGTGCAGCAATTGGCATTGCTACTTGCATATGTGATATGTGACGTTAGTGATTGGGTAAAGGCAGAGGCACTTGTTTTACACTTCAGCAGTGTCGACACCTCCAGGAAGAAATCGTTTCTCAATTCAGCACGACCACACCCCTCTGTACAAAATGAAATGAAGGTACGAGGGGCTGGTTTAGCAGGCTAGTCTAGTGTGGACATAGTTTGTGAAGCCCCATCTCGAGCTCACCTGCATGTCAAGCAGCTGCTGCTCCTTCTTCTCCAGGTATCTCTGCAGGCCACGGATGGCCTCCTCGTGGTGGTGCTTGGCCTGGGACAGGCCCCGCACCAGGAGGCTGAGCTGGGCCGGGTCGGAGGGGATGGTCAGGCAGCTGTGGTCGTGGTGCAGAGCCAGGGTGAGCTGGCTGAGCTGCACGTCCCTCTGGAGCTGAGTCACCGTGCTGCTCACCATCTCCATCAGCTCTGCGGCCAGGGCCAGGTCCCCCAGGCTGGCTGGGTTGTCTGGAGCAGAGCAGAGATGTAGTAAGCGAAGATGATTAAAAATCAAAATACAGTGATACCTTGAGATATGAGTAGCTTAACATACAAGTTTTTTGAGATGCGAGTGGTATTTTTTTCGGGCCATTTTTTTGACGGACGTGAGTTAATTTCAGAGATACGAGTCATGCTTCGGGAAGCTGCCACTAATTGGTGCACGGAGAAAGCATCAGTACAACGAGCTTCTTTCTCTTCCTCGCGTGTTACCCATACAGTAACAACGTATCTCGTATCTTTTTTGACATACGAGCTGATTGACATACGAGCTCGGTTAGGGAACGGATTAAACTAGTATCTCAAGGTATTACTGTACAATACAAAAACATTATACAATAAAAAATTACTTGGCTAACTTTAAATATAAAGATTTTAGTAGCTCTGCAGCAAGGGGTTTGGGTCTGCAGTAGAGGTAAATAAAATGTTAGTTCTATACCTGGCCAGATTAAACCAGAGACGGTTGATAAAAAAGTGATTCCCATTTCTCATTATGATTACACAGCAGACAGCGACACTGCATGTCTGCATTTAACCCATCACACACGTGAGCAGAGGGCAGCCATGACAACAGCTCCCAGGAAGCAGTGTGTGTGTGGACATGTGGACTGTGCTCAGGGTACCTCATAGTGTTTCTGGCCAGTTGGTGAATTCCTTAACCGCCATGCCACCACTGCCACAACAATAATAATTTGATATGGGTTCTAATTGACCTTTGATGAACTAAAGCACATTTTGTTGACATAACTGATTGCTCACTTAAACACACTACACCATAAAGGCTGAATGGTACAAAAAACAGTATAGGATTTCCCCCTTAAGACACTTTGTTTGTGTTGATGTTTTCAGGCAGACACCACATTTTAAACACTTGGCTGCAAATCTTAAAATATTAACACTTTAATAAAAATAGAAGCATATTGGGGGAGAAAGATTAGGGGGGGGGTTCTTCTTAGGTTGTTTCCTTGCACCCAATTCTACAGTGCTGAGTCTCACCTATTTTCTGTCCTGTATCCTGAGTGTTTCTGTTTCGTCCTCTACGCCGCTTCTGTGCCAGCATCCGTCTTTTCTGTCTCTGGATTATGAGAGAAACTGCCTGGGACACCTTAGACTTCCTCAAGTCTCTTGGAAGCAGCTTTTTCCTCACCTGTAACATGGGTAAGAGAAAGAGGCAACCGGTCATCTGTGTATTTCCAGAGGTTGCCCATCCAGGCAGGAGGAGGAATACATGGCAGAGACCGAAGATGGCTGAGACCGATGGCCATTACCAAAGATTCTCACTGTGGTGTAGAATCTTTGGTAAACACTGTGCCAAGGTTTTCCTCCTGCGTCTGCATTTAACACAGGTGAATTCGCTAATAAATTGATCGACCTGTCTGATGCTCTGTGTGCTCATTAGGATAGGCTGGTGCAGAAAATGGTTGGATCAAATATGTGGCAGGTTGGTATGTGTATTAAGGCTGCATCTCATTACACAATGTATTTGTTTACAAGCAGATGTTGATCTCTCCATTATAAAATATGATTAGAGATAAATATTGGCAACAAAAAGCAGCACCCAGTAAGGTGCAATTTTCGAAATCTATGATGTACCTTAGCATTTTAGGAAAGAGAACCATCCAGGACTTGCTTTCATACTCCGAATTAAGTTATTAAGAGGAACATTTAAATGCTCATTCAGCCAAACAATGTGAAGCATGAAATCTATGTACTTTTTCCATGAAATCTGGCATAAAAGTGAAAAGACAAAAATAAATAAATAAAAATGTCTATAATCTCTTGTTGGAGTCACTCATTGGGACCAGATTTTATCAGCTCTATGCCAAAACATCAGACTTTCACTGGATCAAGGTGTGCAACAGGGATGGAAATTAACTTTGTGAAACTTTACCAACCATTGGCAAAAAAAAAAGTCAAATTCACCAGCCACTCTAGAGTAAATTATTATTTTGTGTCCGAAATCTACCAGCCAATTTCCATTCCTGCCTCCTTTACATCAAGATATGTAACACCTCCTTTGCGTCAAGATATGTCACCTCCTCTAGCACATGGATATTGCCTCCTCTACCTGTGCCTCCTTTACTGCCCTCACCTTTGCTGGTTCTCCTGCTCTGGTCCGACTCCTCTGCTGTTTGGCGGGGCGCGCGTAGCCCTCTGGGTCCGTCCCTCCGTAGCCGTTGTGGTCCAAGAAGTCTAAAGGGGCCCTCCAGTCAGGGCTGTGGTCCAACATTTGATATGCTGGTTGCCCTGTAAAACAAAGCGCATTTCCATCATGAATACCCTCATCATTTGTACAATATCTTCCCCTGGCATTTGATTACTTTAACATTTTAGGCAGAAAAACCTGCACTCAGATCTGTGCAAAAAGAGAGGCAATGATGGGCATGTCATAATTTTTAGTATTCATTAGCATCTGAAAATTAAAAAGACATTTACCTCGGTAGTGGTCTCCAATCCCATCAATTTCTCGTTGTGGGCTGAGTATTGGAGGCCCGTGGTTGATTCCTATGACACAAATTGAAGAAAAATAAAATACTTGTGGGAAGCATGTTTGAATCCAGAAAAAAAGGTATTTAGGCCAATTCTTTTATCAGTTCAGCCTTGTCTGTTGTGAAATTGCTTTCCATGCATCTCCAAGACTTGAGGTCACTATCCTGTTAAATTTTTGATAAACTTGAGAATTATTTTCTCTCACAGTAATGAAAAACTGTCCACTGTTAAGAAAGGGCCAAAAACTATGTTGGCTGACATCACAGTCATGACAAGACTGACCAGACAGATATTAATCTGAACTATGTGAGCTGAATTCAAACATGAAAGTAGATGATAGAACGAGTCGGTATCCTTGCCTGCTGAGTGGAGCTAAGTGCAATACAACTTGTTGCATGCATCTTGCCAGGTATATCTTTATGTAGTTCTGTGTTTCAGGCTGGAGCAGACCGTGAAAAAAACAAGCTTTCACAGCATGTGTCATCATCTGTATCACCAGAATACATATGCTAGCAAGCCTGTCAGCACCAGCTGAAGTGGTTGGTGTTTGCAAGATCTTCCATGCTTTTAAAAGTAGTAAGCTCTTGATTTTAGCCAACAGATCCTTACTGCTGTCTTAAAGAGGGAGGCTGAGGGCTCATTCAAACCAACCTGACCGTTTACACCACGTAACTGTGTACAATATGTTTGTGTGTGTGACAGAATACACTCAGATCATGCGTGCAGTGGGAATAGTCCAATTTGTTAACATGCATTCTAAACTAATACAGACAGAAAACGGGCACACGCTGTATACGGAGAGAGTTTGGTGTGAATGAGCCCTTATAAAGGACATGTGAGCAGCAAAAAGTATACAAATATGAAATGATAAATCTGCAGTTCTATCAGTGAAACTTAAAACATTTACCCCTGTAGTGGTGGTCTCCAAATCCATCAGTTTCTCGTTGTGGGCTGAGTATTGGAGGGCCTCGGTTGATTTCTATGACAATTTGAAGGAAAATAAATATTAGTTCAGGTCCAAATCCAGAAAAATGAAAAATATGGCATATCAGTTCAGCCTTGTCTGTTGCGAATTGTATTCCATGCACCATGGCCTAAGGTCACTATCCTGTCGAAATTTTAATAAACCTGCGATTTATTTTTCTCCACACTGATAGATGAGCACATCGTGCTTAACGAGTCTGGCAAAATGATGTGACCACAAGACCAGATCTATATATAACTGACAACTAAAGATAAGCAGGAGGAAGATTAATACCCACTAAAGACTAAGAAAGTAAAGAAGAAATATATATAACATTTTAGGGAAAACTACATACAATTACAAAAACTCACCTGATACTCCCCAACCTTGCCCACAAAATTGTTCACTTACTAAAGGGGTACTGGTTATGAGTTACTTGGCAATTGCAAGCCGAGAGCTGTGCAACAAATAGTCAAAGCCGCTTAGTTGTAAGCAACTGAAATTCTGCTTGAAACGTTTTCAAGCTCCAAAAAGAAGTCCAGTTGCTTACAACAGCTACTTTGACTACCATGACCTGGATGAATAAGAATCTACACAGACATGTGTGACAAATAGTTTGTTTCTCTTAGAAGTAAGTAGAGCGGCTTGTGATGGGAACAAATGCACTTCAGAACTAAATGAAATGCTTAGGTGCATGGTATCACCACCACTATTAGCTGTGCTAACATCTTCTGCACAAAAGAAGCTATCAAACAAAGTGACGCACAACTCCTGATTGGTGCTTTCATGGTTTGTGCTACCTAATTTTATTTTGGAAAATGCCATAAATAATTTACCTGGATACAAAAGCGGTGCACTATCCATCTCTGTGTCAGGGTGATAAGGGTTCATTCACTTGTCCTGCAGATGTGGTTTTCTACCCCGGAGAGAGCTTCCCGTTGTGATTCCTTTACCTCCTTTTTTTTTAACCGTCCAGACCTGTCTTTATGGCTGAGGTTTAGAGAAGGCGCCCTGTCAGGATCATCAGACTCCAGCATTTCATAGGCTGGTTTGCCTGCAAATGCAAAAAAAAAAACCACACACACACACACATATTGCTTAATAGATGTGTGAAGGTAGAGATAGACCTCCTTGTCCAGAGTTTGCTGAAGCATGTGACCAACAGGGCAGTCCATAGACACCCATGTATACCATGTATAGCATGTCTATGGGACAGCCTACATCAACACACAAGGCATCATGGGAAATTTAGGCAACAACAAAACACAGGCTGGCATAGCTCGCCAGTCACCCTTAACTGCTAGTGAACGTGGCCAACAAAAGGAGTGAAATGGCAGTCAAAACAACATTGAATGGACTGGGTATAGAAAAGGAAGCCAGTCCGTAGCACCAAAAGCTCAACATGAGGGCAAAGGCAAGATGCAATCAAATAATTGGAAGGCGTTAAAGGGCTAAATACGAGCACTTAGAGTGGTCAGCGGATGTCAACCTTTTTTGTATGGATGGACGGGTGCAGGACCAGAAGTTTTTTTAAGTATTGGAAACCTAAAATCTGTTCAAGGGTAGGCTATGGTTTCAAGCATTTGCAACACACCTTTCTCTCTGTATGCAATGCACTCAGAACTCATCAAAACACAATTAATGTCAAAAACACCATACATGACATATTAGACAAATGTGACTAGATCACTGCTTTCAGACTCCCCAGTCAAATGTTAAGAGTTGTGTATTCCCGCTGACCATTGTCTGACTCTGTAGTGACAACTGCTACATTAATGGTTCCTTTTGTAACCTTACTGCCTGAGTTTCAGCCTACACGACACTATTGTGAAGTGAATTTTACTAAGTAGCTGTAAATACTTAAAGCTAACGTGGGCAAATCATTGTTGCATGCAGGGAAACTCCCCTCTCCATCGTCACCCCACTTTCAAAATTTTTACCCTTGTTTACTGCATTTGTAAAAACATTTTTCTCTACAAGCTATTCATATGTTTTATGTCTTAGGGGAATCACTCCATGCAACTCAAGACAGAAGTCCCTACAGCCATGGGTCATTCTTAATTGGCAGTGGGCTCACTGTAACACATCTTTCCAGCCAAACAGGTCGTGATTGTTGTTTTTACGTAATACTACATATCCAGAGAATAATTAACTTATCTTTGTGAAAATGCTTTGAACACTAACGACGAGCGGCCGTTTTGGTAAACATAGTCAACAATGTGCAACAGCACATATTTCGAAGCAAGTCACCCTCTTTGTATCCACAAGAAATTATATTTACTGAGAGCAATTTTCAAGTTATCCTTGCGAACATGCTTCGAACATACCAACATGTGTAGCAGAGGTTTGCTGGATATGATGTTTGGTCTCCTCAGTTTCTAGCCCTTGTACGCGTCGCCTTTTCGTGACCTCACAGACATGGCTTAAGATGTTTTAACGATAGAAGCCTCCGTATGTCCGTTTCCCCGCGAGGTTGTAATTACAGCTATGGCAGTTAACAACGCAGCAACTACACCCTGTTTCTCTAAATAACGCAGACTTGGCGCCTATCCGTTTGGGAAATGCTGACTGTTCGAGGTTTGTTGCAGAGAGGGACAAACATCTAGAGCCCTAAGTTCCCATGATGCTTTACGTTCGTCGCAGGAATTACGTCAGTTATTACGACACACTGGAAAGCTCCATTGGGAAAGCGAGAAGCTGACAACAACACGTGTTCGCCTCACTTTACCATGATACTATTTTCCTATCATGATGGCAGCTTCACAAGAAAATACTCTTATTGGACTATGTGACGAAGCTATTGACAACAACAAGAAAACCCGTTCAACATTTTACACTAGTAAGATCGGCGGTGAACCGGACAAGCTACCTGCGGTATGTTTAATGTGCCCCAGCTGTTCTCTGTGCAAATCTCCTCTTATACATGTTGTACAAGTGTATTGCCCTCTTGATACCTCCCCCTATCATCGGACCATAAATGTCTTCGCCTGCACCAACACTGACTGTCATGGGAAATGTGATGGCTGGAAGGTACTGCGTTCACAGTGCCTGGAGTCAGACGTTAAGTCCTCAACAGAGGCAGCAAGAGCACAGCAAGTCTCAGCTGTGCAGGAAGCACCCATGTTTAGCACTGACTGGTGTGACGATGCAGACGACTGGGGCGTGGAAGAGGAATGTGGTGAAACGTGGACCACCAGTCAAACTCAGACTTTACAAACTACTAGCATGTCTGCGACTAAAGCAGCTCCAGATGTCAGCAGCCAGTTACAGAGCCTCAGCATCAGCACAGTAGAAGAGGACTCTCAGCCCAAAGGCCCAGCCTTCAAGCCCTTCTACATCAGCGTAGTGGAGGAGTCTGACTTCACCAGGGACACTGGCATGGAGCATGCCCAGGAGCTGCTGAGAGAGTACGAGCAACGAGAGGGCGCAACTATGATGGAGCTCGGAGACTGTGGAGGAGGAGGAGGAGGAGGAGAGGAAAAGTATGAGAAAGCAGAGGCTAGGCACGGGGACGCAGTCTTCTCTGGTTTCATGAAGAAGGTCTCTTTATGTCCTGAACAGGTTTTAAGGTACTATAGAAATGGCTCACCTTTGTTCATCTCCAAGCCAATGTTGGACTTAAAGCAGATGGTTCCACCCTGTAGTTACTGTGGAAGTGGCAGAACATTTGAGTTCCAGCTAATGCCTGCACTTGTCACTTTGCTCTGCACCTCTGATGACAACTCTGAGCTGGCCGTGGAGTTTGGAACTGTGTTGGTTTACACTTGTCATAGCAGCTGCTGGAAATCAGGCTCCAACTCCCCAATGGAGGAATTTGCTGTGGTTCAGCCAGATCCTGATCAAAGGCTCTTTAAGTGACATCACTGCTCCATTCATGATGTATTGTGAAATAGGTCAGTTACTGATGAATCAGTGAAACTTTGCACTTCTCACAAGTACATAAATAAACAAACTAAAAAGTTGTAAACAAACCGCTTTGTATTTCTGGGTTATGTATGTTTGGCTGAAGTGTTTAACTGTGCACATGTGTGCATGACGACTCTGATTTTGTTCCTAACAGAGAGCGCAATCACATAGAAATTACATTGATCCTGATTTAAAAAAAAAAAAACAATTTGTTAACCCAAAATGTGTGGGATTTATAATATAATTATACAGTTATAATATAGTTATACAGACCAAACGTTTTTTTTTTTTGAGAGCCCCCTTTGAACTGAATTTCAAGCAACCCCAAGAGTGCTGTAAATATTCAGTATGTGAATTTTTATTACATCTGGAAGATTGGAACACAACAGACTGTTTGCAGTGTAGCAGTTGGCTATGCTTTCTATATTGATTAACATGTAATTCACATACAATACAAACTTACACATTTCAGATGTCTTTATTCAGAGTAGAGAATTTACTTTTTTAAACGTATATTCATTTTATACACTTGAAAGGCATTGGTCTCTGCTATATCTACAGTTTATATCAATAGTTGTACATATAGATTGTATGTAAAATGTAAATAAATGCAGAAATGAAGACCTATAGGGCAGTGTTTCTCAAAGTGTGATACGCGGCCCACCGGTGGTCTGCAAGACATTCCAAGCAGCCCGCGACCAGTTCTGTTAAAATATTTTTTCATGTTTCTTAAGCTACCTATGCTATGCAGTGTGTTAAACAACATGTCTATCATCTTGAGGCCATTGCCTAGCTAGGGATGTGATGCTGCACCAATCGATGCATTTACATAGCCATGTTAGCCTCAGTGGTCCTTGGTCTTAAAAACTTTGAGAAACACTGTTATAGGGTACAAAGTAAAACATTAAAAAAAATATATATCTTTTTTTTAAATTCAGTTAATTGTACACCAGCAATTAGGTAATATATTAGACAAAATAGAGGAAATTGACAATAAATAGTAGTATGCTATACCTACATCACACAATATTATTATAGAGTGGATGTGATGGAGTGCCATCCAGTTATGGATGTGCTCTGACTTCTATTCCACCAGCCTGGGTCTTTGGCACACCTGTCAGAGTGCATATTTGGTACCCTGTAGACCTGGGTTGGAGGCCCACTTAGGTGGCTACTCTTGCCCTTTGCAAACAAATGATGTCAGGAGTGAGATGGCCATTGGAAGTGCACCTAGTGTGTGAGCCATATGAGGGACCCCTAGGTTGGGTTGAACCCAGTGCGAGGGACCCCAGTGATGGGTGAAGCATGAGTATGTGGGGCACCCTGGATGGGAGAAGTATAGTGGGAGATGCGTGAGGGACACCTGAGTGTGTGTGAAGCGCGTGGATGCATTTCCTAAAGGGGAGGGCAGTGTGATGGAGTGCCATCACTACAATTGACTGCTGTTTCAGTGAGCCTGTTTTTCCAATGAGCCTGGCTGTTTAGCTTTGTGGTCAGAGTGCATGTTAGGTACACTGGAAATCTGGGTTTGAGGCTGGGTGGGGTGATTACTCTTGACCTTCACTACAGTGGATATAAATGGAAATCTCTCTCTTTCTGTGGATGTGAGTGGTGTGTGTGTGTAGAGAATATTATACTGCAGTCCACAACATTTCAGTCATGCTATGGTAAGATTAAAGAAAATTCCATCCAGGAAACCACTGAAATTATCCTTCACCTGCAAAAACAACAACAGAAAAAACACTCTTATTAATATAAAAAAACACACAGAAAAAACTCACTTATTGAGGGTGCTTCACTTTTGCAATTGTTTTTCCAGTAAAGGCTGAGAATATCGTCTCATATCATCCATGATGTATGAAATAGTTATTGACTAAAACAGCAACAGTCTGAGCAAAGCAGATCTCACCGCAAGTTTGATCTTGGACTGGGTGCTGCGACATCCCCGAAGGTAATTGGAGGCACACAGCATATTAAGTGTGATGTTCCTCAGGATTGGGTCTGCGGAATCAAAAAGGACGTTAAGAACAGTGAAGACCAGGGGAGAGAGTACACAGATGGTAGACCAACAAAAGAAGGACACACTGTACTAAGCACCTGTCTAAATAAAGGCATATAAAAAGAAACATCCTCAGGAAAATATAAAAAGATGAAGGGAGGTAAACTTTAAGTAAACATTAAGCAACTTTGTACATGTCTACAAGCAGGGGTGAGGCAGAGGTTTTGGGCCCTGTAAAAGAAAAAAATGTTTCGCTCTGTCATTATTAATAATATGCATAGTGTCCCTGCTCATCCTGGGCCTTTAGAATCATCATAAGGACTTTAGAATCCCCCCAAAAATCTAACGTGAACAAACTAGAACATATGTGGTTGTAGACATAGACATCCTATACATTATCTACGGTTGTAAAGTCTGCAGTGACTGCACAAAAGAGCATTTACCTGTCTGGCCTTTAACTGTTACGTTTTCACTGTTTTGGTTTCCAGCAAAAACGCTGACATTAAAGTGATACGTTGTTCCAGACCTTAAATTACACCAAGTATAATGGGTAGTATTGGTGCGAGTTTCATTAGTTTCATTCCAAAAATTGGCTTTGAACTTCACATCATACTGTATTGTCACTTGTTCGGAATTTTCTGGAACATCCCATCGCAAAGAAATGCAGGTCTTGTTTTCGGAAGCAATACTGGGATTCCTTGGTTTATTTGGCACTGTGATTACAAAACAAAGTTAATCAAAGCGTGGATGTATATGTATTTTGTACTGAAACCTTTGGACTTTCTGAAAAAGCTTGCTATATTTCACAAACATATTTTACTGAAATTAAATATGATATTGGCATGCGTGGACATTGTACTTACAGGTAAAAATGGATTTGCTTTTCGGTGTACTGGCTCGGCCTTTAATTCCATACACAAAGACCGTCACAGTGTAATTTGCACCTGCTTTGAGGTCAGTGAATTTGTGTTCAGTTTTGTTTGTAATTGTTTCAGCAGTTGTGTCAGCACCAAGAGCTTGCAATGTGACAGAGAAATTCTCATAACTTCCTGGAGCTCCCCACCTAGCTGTTAGGCTGTGTGCTTCCACGGTCAGACTCAGGTCATTGACAGGATTGGGGTCTGCAGAAACATATGAGTTATGGTAAAAGAGAAAGAGAGACATCCCTTTGCCAATATAGAAAGGCTAACATTGTTTCATGTATCTCACAACTGGGTGAAACCATGTCCCAAAGAAAATATGACTACTTACAAGTCTGTTCTAGTGTAATCAAGACAACAATTCTAAGAAGTTACATTTCCATCTGGGTGATTAACAAAAGACGCCTTTCAGTAACTCATAAATAAAGCCAAAATTAATCAAATTGAGAAAATCAAATGTTTAATTAAATAAAAGCTAAATTCAGCATTGGATGAGCTTTTTAAACAATGTCCATGCCCTTAAGCATTCAGTGAGTTATGTTAACTATTCCCAAAACAGACCTGATAGTGTACATTCATCTATTTATATCAGTGGCACAGAATTGTTTACAGTAGACATTATTAATTGCAGTATTTTACATTATGTGCATCGGCTTACTTGTGAACCCCTCAATTTGGACAGGACGTCCATCCAGTATTCCGTTTGGCGTTTGCAATTGGGCCACCACACGAATGTCGAACTTGGAGCCGGGTTCCAAGTCTGAGAAAGATTCCGTGGTACTAGAAGTAGTTTTATTCACAGATGTAGAAGTATTTCTCACAGTCACGTGATACGATGATGAATAGCCATTTGGCTTGTGCCAAGCGATTTGAAGAGTACTTGTTGTAATTTCGGTCACCTCTAGGTCTGTGACTATACTTGGTTCTGGTGGAGTAAATTTTGTATGTTAGAAGAGTTGTCAGCAGAGGTATGCCATTGTTTTGTTGTTTATGATACCTGGCAGATGCTTTTATCCAATGCAATGCAATACTCAATACACAATGCTAAAAGCAATACTAAAAAAACATTTTAAAATAAAACAAAAGCAATTAGGAAAAAATATAATTTGCATAGGCAAGTTAATAGTCAGAAACAATTAATCTACTCCATTCTACTCCATTCGTTTTCATTTGTGTTTTAATATGAAAATACTGGATCATTATCTCGTTATAGCTCTTTTTCTATAGCGAAGTACTTTTCTACAACAATTGCTGTTAGAATAAATGTATAGTAAATACAAGGAGTGGTGTGCTTACTGGTGTAGAAAGTTTGATTGAAACGTCGACCAGGGATGGACATGTCAGCCACCTCTGCACTGACCTCAACAGTATAGTTGCCACCTGGTTCCAGATCCGAAAAGGTGTGTTTTGTGATATTGACTCGATGACATGTGACATCACTAGATGTGTTTTTTAAGCACACGTGGTAGAAGTCCACTCCACCTTGTGCTGGTGGCAACCAATACAAGGTGACAGAGGTCTCTTGGATCTCATTAGTTGGGACAGTTAAATTCTGGATAAAATCAGGTTCTGAACCGGTGAAAGAGAGGAGAACACAAGAAGATAGTTGTGATCATACAATGTGTGATGGCTTACTGATAAAAAAGAAAAACAGCAATGCATGTAATCACAACAAAAACGACAATGCCACCACTACTACCAGTACTACTATTACTACTACCAATACTAATGCCACTAAGAACAACAATAATTATTATTGATATTATTAACCCCAAACAAAGCAAACTCCCTTCTTCACTCTTGCCACAATTTCATGTATGCTACAATTCTCTCAGAAGTCATAATTATGCAGCTAAGCCCTAGTATTTGAAAATAACAAACTACTTACGGCTGTAGAAATAGGTGATCTGGGGATTGAGATCCCTTTCACATTTGATTGGAAAAACATAGACAGTGTACTTTGTACCAGCCGTCAGGTTTTTGAGCTCTGAGCTCAGGTTTGAGGTTAGCGCCTCGGTCCAGTTGTTCAGGTCACTTTTCACCTCCACCCTGTACCCAGAGATTGCACCAGGTGCCTCCAACCATATGAGACTCGCACTGGTGTATGTGATGTTAGACACATTTACCTTCCCATGGAAACGATCTGCATTAAGTTGACAGAGGAGGTAAAATTAATGTGAAATGTGAAAAGAGCAGGTTTTTAAGTACCAAACCTAATGGATTGTTATGAGTGAAGGCAGGCCCGCTGACAAGGGGGGAAAAATGGGTCTCTTGTACCAGCCCTGGTGCTACATTTGAATTGTAGTGCGTAAGTAGGCTAATTGCATACTGTAGGTGACAACCAGGCGTTAGCGATTGGGTGAAGGCAGAGTCCACACCTCCAGGATAAAAATCGTTTCCCACGGCCTCTGCTCCAGACCCTCTGTACAAAATGAAATGAAGTAGGAGGGGCTAGTTTACCAGGCTAGTGGGGGGCCCCATTGGATTATCTTGTCCCGGGACCAGCAAAGACTGTCAGCGGGCCTGAGTGAATGTACTAATGAAAGCAAAGGCTAGAGAAGCCTTGCACACCTTGGTAGAGTACTGTATATTGCATGTGCCTCTAAACTGGGCATTGCGTCGCTGTGACATTGCATTATTGCGTCACGCAAAAGCCTGCATCAACGGGGCATTGCGTCATTTTGTTATTGTGTTCGTCCACTCCGGTGCCACTGGGCTGCAAGAAATGTTGTCTTGTGGTGACCTTGCCAAAATGTAAAGCACTTTGAGCTGCATCTTGTATGTATGAATTATGCTATACAAGTAAAAATTATCATTACTATTATTATTATTTTGGGTACAACTGGGTAAAACTTTTTGGTCAGTCAGGCCTTCGTCAGAGCTTATGAAAGTAAACACATTCAAACAGTGCTATCTTTTAAGACTGAAAAGTGCTCACCATCATAACAGATGTATGGTAGCTCTTCAGAACAGGCTCTTTCCCACCACATCCCAATGCTTAGCAATGCCAAGCAGGCGTCCTCAATAAACTCCTCAAAGTCATCAATGTCTGAGTCATCATCAAAACATGGAGAGGACGTACTAGGTGACGTGGTAGTGGATGGAGCATCACTCGTAGGGATGGAAGTGGCTAAAGAGATAGTGGTAGTGGAGACTTCACTGGTTGAGGTGGTATCTGCAGGTATGACTGTGGATGCAGTAGTACTGATGGAGATGGTATTGGCAGATGTTGTATTAGTAGATACGTTATGTGGCGTATGAGAGCTCACACTACTCATGTTGACACTGGTTGGTGTGCTGGAGCTGGAACTTGATGTATAACTGTGTGCGGTTGTTCTGGGGGGTTTTGGACAGACACAGCGAGTACTAGTAGAGACAGTTCTTGAAGGATAAGAACTGGAAGAGGTTCCAGTTGGAGTAATGAAACTTCCAGAAATGAAACTAGCAGCAGGAGTATTGGCACCGGTGGCACTTGTTGGGGTGTCAGGGGGTGAAGGACCTATAGTTGAGTCAGAAGAATCAGCACTGAGACTACTGCTACTAGTAGTGCTATCAGAAGAGATGGTATTAGGTGGAGGGGGTGACGTAGCTATGGTTGAGTCAGAATGATCAGCACTATTGAGATGTGTACTGGGAGTAGCAGCACTATAAGAGGCCATTCTTGAACTATAAGAACCAGAGGAGGTTGCTGTTGGACTAAGTTCACTTGCAGAAATGGAACTAGAGACAGGGGTATTCGTATCAATGACACTTGTTGGGGTGTCAGGGGGTGAAGGACCTATAGTTGAGTCAGAAGAATCAGCACTGAGACTACTGCTACTAGTAGTGCTATCAGAAGAGATGGTATTAGGTGGAGGGGGTGACGTAGCTATGGTTGAGTCAGAATGATCAGCACTATTGAGATGTGTACTGGGAGTAGCAGCACTATAAGAGGCCATTCTTGAACTATAAGAACCAGAGGAGGTTGCTGTTGGACTAAGTTCACTTGCAGAAATGGAACTAGAGACAGGGGTATTCGTATCAATGACACTTGTTGGGGTGTCAGGGGGTGAAGGACCTATAGTTGAGTCAGAAGAATCAGCACTGAGACTACTGCTACTAGTAGTGCTATCAGAAGAGATGGTATTAGGTGGAGTATCATTATCTGTACCCAGGTCATCACTACAGACACATTCAGTATCCTCAGAGGTAACAGGGGAAATTGTTGAACTAGCTGGGGTTGTGACATATCTAGTTATAGCTTCCTGTATGCCTGGATCTTCCACACACTGGAGAAGTTTTTGTAGTCGAGGGCACTTGTGTCTGTCGTTCTGCTCTGTGCCACCACTGGTAGTGGTGTCGTTTGCCATTGTTGTTGTGAAGTTTTCACCTGTTGTGAAACTGCTGACTGCTGTGCTATCTCTAATTGTGCTGTAATATCCAGCTGTTGTAAAAGTTACGTCTGAAGTGGAATCTGTGTTTGCTGTAGATTCGGGGAATAGGGTGGTGTCTTCAACTGTTGGGGTTACAACCGTTGAGTGACATTTGGGACGTGGTGGTGGCTTGGGTTTAGGAATTGGTCGCCCAGGATACCAGTTCTGGAAAGTCACGAGATCACCATTGGACCAGCGTGACCATGTAAGTCTCGCTACAAACTGAGCAAACCTGGAAATGTTAGAGCTGTTGGATGACATAGACCATGAACGTGTGCCATTGAACAATCTCGGAATGGTATAATTGGATGACTGAGACATTGCAAATGTGTCATTAGTCGAGTTAGATGGTGACGTAATGGTGTCATTCAGCACCCTTCGCAGCCCTACCCATACCGCTGTGTCGTTTTTTCCAAGGCTCTTCAAGAGTAGGTGTACATTTTCATGACTGACGAAGGTCAGCTCTTTGTAGCACACTTGGCAGTGGAGGCGAGCTGATTCCCAGCTGGAGGTGTTGGACTGGAGGAAGTATTCTCGCTGGGCCCAGCCTTGCCCAGCTTGGATTTAGAGGGGAGTAAAAAAACAAAACAAAAAAGTCATATCTCTGTATACAGGGAGCACACATACTGATCAACTGTGTATCTATGTCATTCTTAATGTGTAAGTCATTTCGAATAAAACATTCTGACAAATAAATTAATGTCATTAAATTTGAGTAATACAGGGCGGGCCAAAAATACCTGATACATTTAAAATACTTATATCCTGGATTATAAAAATAATATAGAGCACCAAATATATTTATAACATAACTGATATCCAGGGTTTTTATATATTATCTAAGATTTTACTATTTCTTACATTCACAGTAGCTCACAAAAGTGTGGACACCTTTCATATTTCAGCACATCTACCACTTTATCAGTTATCAGTTACAGCCCTGACATGGGTGGCAGAGAGCAAAAAACTGGTTTGCATGTTTTGCATGCAGCAGTGTTGGCAAGTTTTGGTGTTTTTGCTTCATGCAAATCTCTAAGAGCAACACTGACAGCAGACATTCAAAGAGCTTTCACATTATTTAGATAATTTAGTTTGCGGGGCTGGAAATTTTCCTCTAAAACAGAAGGAGACCTGTAAAAGCAAGTCCTGTATGAAAATCTTGGCCATGGCCTTGTACCCTGATAACAAGAGAAGCCATTTAACTGAATTTACACTGCCATTTAGCTGAATTTACACTGACATTTAATTTGTAATATACAGGATAGGCTTCTAAATTTCACTTATGTCCATTTCCTTATGTGTATCTGATGCAAAAGGCACTACAAATGAAATGAATTATTATGAAGTTTGTGAGTTCCAATCTGTTCACAGGCCTGGAAAAGATAAGTTAGTATTATGGTTCTTTCTGTGTGTGTGTGTGTGTGTGTGTGTGTGTGTGTGTGTGTGTGTGTGTGTGTGTGTGTGTGTGTGTGCGCTGTGTGTGTGTCTGTGTGGATGAGCATGTGTGTGTGAATGTGTGAATGTGTGTGTGTGTGTGTGTGTGTGTGTGTGTGTGTGTGTGTGTGTGTGTGTGTGTGTGTGTGTGTGTGTGTGTGTGTGTGTGTGTGTGTGTCTGGATGAACGTATGTGTGTGGGCTAACTGCCTTTCATTAACATTTATTATGAAGCTGCTGATGAATGTAATAAAGACTTCTGCATATTTCCCAACACATATTCCTCCTTCCAGTGCAAAGACAATTGTTATATTCATAACAATTGTTGTTAAATTCAACCATTTGTCAACTGAAAAAAAAAAACACAGACATTTGGATACCAGAACTATAACATACACATTAGCCCTAGTTCTGGTAAACTAAATGCAAACGTTTGCAAATCTTTCAGGAAAACACTGTTGAGGTTTCTAGTCCATGTTGCAAAATGAAGATCGTCCATCATGCACCATTAAAACTGTAGATAAGTAAAACGGATGTGAAGGCTCACTCAGTTATCTCATCTAATACTCTATACCAGTGATGGGCAATATGGATTCACAGGCTAGAATGCAGTACCATGTAGTCCCAATCACCTGGTTCTACCTGTGCACTTTATATTGCATTATACATATTAGATTACATTACACTTAGCAAATGCTTTTATCCAAAGGGACTTACAAAAGGAGGACATAATAAGCTAACAGGGGTGAAGAGGAACACAGAGTTAACAGACTACACACAAGGAGATACATGTGCCTTAAGTAAGTTTCCCAGAGCAGGGACACTTGACACACAGACTTATACAAGCACGAGGCAGCTAGGTAAAGAGTTGGTTAGTAAAAATTAGTTTTGTTAGGAAGGGAAGCAGTCTCAGAAAAAAGAAGGGTCTTCACAAGCTTTTTAATACAGGTGATTTCAATAATTAACTCCTCTACCTGGCTGAAAAGTTGTGCTAATTAGATTTAGCCGTTTTAGGGAATCACTGGAACCAGGGACACAGCTAAAAATGTTTTACTCTTTACATTAATAGTAATAAATTGTGTCCTCAGCCCTAGAAGGCTCACTGTTGTACTATTACGGCATCACTTTTAAGCCTACAAAATTAAACCTTCATAAATTTGTTTTTCTTTTTAAAACC
Organism: Coilia nasus; assembly: GCA_027475355.1. NCBI lineage: Eukaryota > Metazoa > Chordata > Actinopteri > Clupeiformes > Engraulidae > Coilia > Coilia nasus. The sequence goes on from CM050200.1 coordinate 22,854,935, forward strand.
ACATGTATATTTCCAATAGGTCCTATTGTTCAGTTCTGCAATGCTATTGAATAGTAGATTGTGTAAATAGGCTCAGTTACCTGGCCACAAAGTCATACAACCTGCAAACATTGCAGTACAGCACCTTGCTGCACCTTTTCTGGATCTTTTTTGGATGTCAATGTCAATTGAATATAAACACTGATTTCAGCATCATATGCCTCCTGCAACTACACCTAAAAGTAAAAAAAAAAACACACACACATTTTTGAAGTTTTCTCCTATATTTGGGCCTTACGGGGTTAAAGGGCCCCTGTCATCCTAACTTTCCCCCTCCTGGCTGCAACAAATATGTGACACTGGAGTGTAGTTTCTGAAACAAGGCTGAGCATCAGTAGGCGGCTTTCCATCCCATGTTTTAATGTGTATTTTTTTCTAAGCATATATTAAATCTTGTCTGAAAACACAACTTTCCAAATGCGCATAATAATTTGATTTGCTAAGGAGGTGGTTTAGCTGGTCATTCAGATCGGACTTCTTGTGCTTAACATTGATGGAAACAGTTTAGCTGTTCTGAACCACAGTTTCATAACTATAACTGAGGATAACTGAAACACGATGGTCCTGAACCATAAGGGTCAGCAATACAAATTCCTCTTAAACTATACTGCCACACCAGCACATACAAAACAGATTATGAGGTTGTACTGTTTAAAGAGCCTGTTCCAAGAGTAGGTGTACATTTTCATGACTGACGAAGGTCAGCTCTTTGTAGCACACTTGGCAGTGGAGGCGAGCTGATTCCCAGCTGGAGGTGTTGGACTGGAGGAAGTATTCTCACTGGGTTCATAAAGTCTATCAGTGAAATAAAATACACTTACCCAGTAAGATGACCAGATAAATGATGTTCTTCATATTACACCAACAGAGAGGCTGAGGTCAAATCAGGAAATGCAGTATGTCTATAATGCTGGTGAAATTCAAATACTGTACAAGAAAATACAGGGACATTTGCCTAAGCACACAAAAACGCCTGCGGGGTGGCGTTTTAACTTGGAAATATGATCGAAGAGACAAGAAACTGTAAAATTCCACACAGTGAAGTGGGAAGTGCTCCTTTTTCTCTTATTTTATTACTTATTTTAATTTATTAGCTTTATTTGCAGCCCAACCTCAACACCCAGCAGTTGCTGAGCAACAATATGATAGCTTTGATGATCACATAAAGTTGCATGCTGATGATTTAAGTTGCCCTTATGAGAATGTGTGGATGATTTAAGTTGCCCTTATAAACATGTCTTGTGAAATATCAGTAGGAAAGTGTCCATTTACTAACAGCATTTGTTAGTAAAGTTGCCGTCTGTATCCCCACTTTAGTCCATTGCTCCTTGAAATGTGAGGTGGGCCCCCCTAGTGGGGAATAGAGAGAGTGACAGATGAGGAGGCGAAACAAATGGATGAGGTCCAGGTCCTGGATGAGGTCCAGGTCACTAATAGGCTACAAATCAGTAAATCAATATTTACAGAATAAAAGGAAAGTAAATATGCAAAGATTATAAAGATTATATAAACAGTTTGTTGTTTCTAACCCTCTTTCCATAATGTATTGACACACAGGAGCTGAGGTGAGGAGACATCTTCTTTTATTTAGAGCTGTATATTGCTTTAAACACATGGAATTCACACTGGAGTATTGTTTTTTTTTCTGTTCACACAATCAAAACACCCCTTCCATGCATTATATACAAGAAAAAATAACATGGCATTTCGTATATATACATAGGTTTTAAAAACATTTTAATTAAGGTAGTTAATATTTTATAGTGTGTAAAAAATGGTTTTCTTATACCCTTATAATGAAAAGTAAAACAATATGTTGAATCTTGATTAAGAACATAAAATCAAAACGGCAGTTAGAACTTACATAATGTATGTGTGTGTCCGTGTGCCAGAGTGTGTGTGTGTGTGTGTGTGTGTGTGTGTGTGTGTGTGTGTGTGTGTGTGTGTGTGTGTGTGTGTGTGTGTGTGTGTTGTACACAAAGTGTTACTCTTGCCAGTTAAGATCGAAGTGGATTCCACCCAAGCGCTCACTGAAATGATTCTCCAGCTGCAATAACAAGAACAAGATCAAAAACACACTTGTTTATATGGATATATGGATTCTTGATGTTGATGAATAGTTTCATGTGGTGCAGTTAGAAACTGTGGGCCCTAAATGAAAGCATACAGTTTTAGGGTCCCCTCATTACTGATAATAATATTAGTAGTGTCCTCCAAAGGGGGTGCTGCTAATGCTGGACAATTAGAATCGCCCTAACTTTTCTCTTCTGGCTGTACCCCTGCATAGTCTGTCACGTAATCATAGCACAGATATTGAAAATACAGGCGAATCTCAGTACATCAGAATACCATATACCATATTATTGTGAACAATATATTAGCTGTAAGCTGTAATGATCGAAATTAGAACAAAAGACTTAAAATATTTCAGTTTGTGTGTTATAAACAGTTGCTGGTTCCAACTGCAACAGAAGCAACCCCAATCCCAATCGAGTCTCACCTCTTGTAAGAGACTGCTCTTGGCTCCCTCTTTGTTGCAGCCTAGTGAGTCACTGGAGCCACACAGTATCAAAATGGTGATGTTCCTCAGGTCTGGGTCTGTGAATTAAAAATAGAATGGTAAATGCCAGAGAGGGGGTGAGGTGGGGTGGGGGGGTGGGGGGGGGGGGGGGGGGGTAGAGAGAGAGAGAGGGCAAATATGGTAGACAGACAGACAAAACAATTAAGAAAGTGCACCCTAGGCTAAATACAGGCAAATAAAGACAAAATACAATCAGGATGACATTTAAAATACATAAATGTTATTATTTATATGAAACTGTAAAATATTTCTTTTAAAGAATTGATTTTACTGATAACAATAGAACGACTGGAATGTCCACATTTTTAAATTTTAACTAGATTTGATCTCAGTACCAGTTTTGCCCAAAATTGTACATATAGCACCTTTAAAGTTTGTACTTGGTAAACAAATGTATTTACCCGTCTCGCCTTGGACAGTGACATTTTGACTGTATTGGTTTCCAGCGAAAACTTTAACAAAAAAGTCAAATGTTGTACCAGGCTCCAAACCACACCAAGTATAGCTGGTGGAGCTGGTGTAATTTTCGCCAGATCTCCCCCAAAACGTGGTTGTATAGGACACGTTGTACAGTATTGTTACATTCTCAGACTGGTCAGGAACATCCCACCCCAGAGAGATACAGCTCTTATTTTTTGAAGTGACATTGAAATTCCTCGGTGCGTTTGGCGCTGTAATAGGAAACACAAAACATCAATTACACTGCACGATCAAATAATCATTTCATAACATCTCAACATTGTGGATGAAATCAGTAAAAATAGATTAAGGAATTTTATTTCTTGATTTTGAACTTTCGCAAAGAAAAGCAAGAAAAAAAAGCAACAATCACAATTTGGATCACTGACATGATGTGAACATATTGCCGAAAAATAACATTTCTCAAAAACCTTGTTATATTTCAGTGCGTAGAAATATACTGGAAACATGCAGCCACTTAATACTTTTAAAGCTAATTTTGACATTACACTTACAGGTAAAGGCGGAGGTTTCCTTCACAGTACTATTGTGGTTACCGACTCCAAGCACAAGCACCTTTACTGTGTATTGTGCCCCTGCTTTCAGGTTAGAGAATTGCCAACTGTGATCATGCGTAATGTTTCTGGAAACACTGCATCTGTCTGGGTCGCACAGTGTTACACTGAAGGTCTGGTACTGTCCATTGTCTGGTCCCATCCAAGAAGCATCTATGGTCTGTCCTGTTACAGTTAATGTCAAATCTCTGACAGGATCCGGATCTGCAAACAGACAGACATATTCATCTCCAACCATCTTGTCTGCAACCATCATTTCATGGGGCATTAAGTGACAGCATGGCATTACCCAGATGACATTATTACTTCTTACAACAGTCTTATCTTATACTGCTCTTTTTCTTCGGATGGGGTTTTAGCAGAAACAGATCAGAAGTAACTAAGATCTTATTTATTTCTAAAAAAGACAAAGCCATTTATCTTTAGTGGCTTTAGTGGACACTGTTTTTTAGGAGTCTGACTTAAGGAGAATGAGACAAACGCCAGATCTTTTTGTTTCTTAAAGTTTCTCCTAAAACAAAACAAAAAATCAGCTTAATTTAACATGTCAAAATCAAGACGATTGTAAGAAGCAATTATTTCCTCTGGGTATCCTCTTTCATTAATCAGAAATAAAGCCAGAACCCATAAAATTCATAGAGGTCAATTCTCTAGTTCTTTTTGACATGACATTTGTAATGATCTCACACTGTACATGGTCTTTACATACAGTGAGTAACGTTAAATGTGGTGACCTGACTGTCCAAATTCCAGGTATGAGCCCTATTTAGCTGCCACTAATCAAGCGCCTTTGGCCTCATTCACACCAAACACTCTCTGCGTAGACTGCAAGTGCCCGTTTTCTGTCCGTATTCGTTTAGAATGCACGTTAACTATGTTAGACTATTCACACCGCACGCATGATCTGAGCGTCACACATACACGGTTACATGCTGTACTCAGTCAAGTCAAGACAAAAACGTACATGACATTACAAGAGACAACCTAAAAAGGCCCAAAGGGAAATATTGTTAGCATTTACTGAAAAAAATGTACCTGTGAAGGCTTGGATGGTTTTAGGATTTCCCTCCAGGTATGCGTTGACTTGTGCCTTGACAGTGATGGTGAATTCGTATCCAGGTTTAAGTGGACTGTGGGGCTGATATGTAGTCAAGCTGCTGTTTACCTCATGAACTAACGTTCCATTAGTGTACGCCATATGCACATGATAAGTAGAGGCAGTGCCTACACTTGGTGGATCCCATTCCACCATGAACCAAGTGGTGTTATAGTTCCTGTATGACAGGTTCTCTACTGAGCGTGGTCCTAGGGGAGAAAACTGCTGGTGAGACATTTGCGTTGTTATCTGAAACAGCAGATTTCAAAATAGTTTCTCAACAGTGGACTCCATTGGGCTATATGACTCTGATGACGCCACTTTTGCTGCTGGTATATTCTGCACCTTATTTATTTATCCATAGCTTGGTATTGTAAAATGTACATATTGTTTTTATATTGTTGTATGGTCTTGCTTGTATTGCTGTACATCTAAGCCTTTAAGTCTATCTAGCTATTCTTATCTATTTCTATTCTTATCCTTATATACTGCTTCTTTCTTGTGCATCTGTGGGCTGTTCTAAACGACATCTCATTATACTTTATAGTATAGTGACAACAAAGACTTCTACTTCTATTAGCATGGCTCAGAGTAAAGTACAATGGTCTCCAAGTAAAGTAGCACCATTTTGACAGTTGAATTCCATTCCATGTGTTTAAGTGATATTTTGTAAGATGGGAATACCATTACCTAAATAATAAACAAGGCCTCTCTAATAGAGAAGCCAAGCAGAAACAGAAAGGAAGAGAGCCACACTTACTTGTACAAGAACATTTGATCGAACCTTCGAACTGTAGCAAAGTACTTTTCTACAACAATCACCATATTGCTGTTAGAATAAATGTATAGTAAATAGAAGGAGTGGTGTTCTTACTGGTGTAGAACGTTTGATTGAAACGTCGACCAGGGATGGACATGTCAGCCACCTCTGCACTGACCTCAACAATGTAGGTGCCACCTGGTTCCAGATGCGAGATGGTGTGTTTTGTTAACTTGGTTTGATGGTGTGCGGTGATATTCTTACATGTGACATCACTAGATGTGTTACGTAAGCACACGTGGTAGAAGTCCACTCCACCTTGTGCTGGTGGCAACCAATACAAGGTGACAGAGGTCTCTTGGATCTCATTAGTTGGGACAGTTAAATTCTGGATAAAATCAGGTTCTAAATGGGTGGAAGAGAGGGAAACACAAGAAGAGAAGTGCAATCTTACAATGTGTGATGGCTTACAGAGAATGTTAAAAAAAGAACAGTCAGGTGTTCATAGTAAGAGGAAGAATAACACGAACAAACAAAAAGGAGAAAATGAAGGGAGAGGAGAAGAACTTTAGTTTTGCATGTGTTTAACAGCTTTACAAGACAAAGGCAATTTCTATGTTAACTTTGCCTCATACACTACTTATGCTACAATTCTCTGGGAAGTCATATTGCTCTACAAAGACCTTAACTCGCCACAGTATAAAACTGAGAAAAATATGTTTAAAAAACTTCCGCTTGCATGTGCTACACTACAGCAAAGATCTTAACTTCCCACAAAAAAACAACAACAAAAGAAAAACCAATAAAATTGACTCAAGTTATTTGGCCACATGATAAAGCTGCTGTTTATTGTTCCAAAAATGACAATAACTAATTTATCAATGTAACTAAATGAATATAACTAATAAACTAACTTTTGCCAGCAAACTTAGGCTGTCAAATCCTTACTTTTAAGAACAATCATTACAGCACCTTCCACTTATACTTACGGCTGTAGAAAGAGATTTTCTGGGGATTGAGATCCCTTTCACATTTGACTGGAAAAACATAGACAGTGTATTTTGTACCAGCCGTCAGGTTTTGGAGCTCTGAGGTCAGGTTTGAGGTTAGTGGGTTGGTCCAGTTGTTTTGGTCACTTTTCACCTCCACCCTGTACCCAGAGATTGCACCAGGTGCCTCCAACCAGCTGAGACTTGCACTGGTGTATGTGATGTCAAACACATTTACCTCCCCATGGAAACGATCTGCATGTCAACAGATAAACAAAAGAAATGTGTAGAGAGACAGAAAGAACATCTCAAGTAAATTTGGAACATGCACACCTTACTCGAAAGACAAAATACCAGCATGTCCTTGCATGCAAATCCAAGAACCAACTTTGGAATAAATAAAAAAAACACATTCTGTATGTCTTTTTATTTATCTCCTCCATAGATTGTCTCCAGAACTTTTTTTCTCCAACTGCTCCATGACGTGTTCTTCCTTGAAATAAAATTTGAAGACTGAATTCTATGTTTTTTTTTATCATAAACTTATTGGGCTATATCCACAAACACACGTGTTTCAGCCCTACGCTGAAGAAAGGCGATTGCATAAATTGTTACCATGTGACAATTTAGAAGTGTCATTGCATCATCGTTTCATTAATTTTATGGGGGTCTTTAGTATTATTTAATGCCCTGTGAGTCGGTTTTGGCGAAAAAATGTTTTAGTGATCCTGTTTCAGGCTGTTCTAGTTTGGTGAAGGAGATGGAGTGGGGAGAATGACAGGTTTGCTGCTATGCTAGTGACAGGCTACAACCATTCAAAGTCTATTCAGTTGTAGCACACCAAATAGATTTAAACATTCTAAACAAACACCCCTACTTACCTATATTTTTCTAGGTGAATGTGTGCTGCAATGAGACTCATCTGGTAATCACAACTATGGCATGGCTTTTTCTAATTAACAAACTTTCATCACTTTGTTTGCCTATATTTGCTCGTTTTTCCACCTATTTGATTTAATTGACTAATGGAGGCAATCAGGGTAGAACATTTTTATTTAGCATGCATATGCAACTCTGAGTGACCTATCATATTTCAAAGAGACGGTTTCTTGGGGAATGACACCTTTAAAAAGTTGAAGATACTGTTGGGCACTCACTTACACAAAAATGCACAGGCATGGGGCTGGACATTAGACCTGAACTAAACCTGCACTTACCATCGTAACAGATGTAAGGCAAATCCTCTGAGCAGTTCCTTTCCCACCACAACCCAAAATTTAGCAGTACCAAGCAGGCGTCCTCAACAAACTTATTAAGGTCTGCTTCAATGGGGTCACGGTTCGGACAGGGAGAAACGGATGGAGGGGAGACGGTTGGAACATCAGTACTAGGACCAAAAACACTGATGGTTGGTACAGTAACAGAAGGGTCAAACGGGGTTTGAGTCTCCGAAAATGAAGTGGTATTGGGAGACTCCGTGGAGGTCTGTCCAAGAGCATTTCTGTTCAAAGCATCCTTTGCCTCTGGGTTGTTTACACACTGCAGGAGTTTTTCCAGTTGGGGACACATGTGCGTGTTTGCGTTGGGATCACAATTTTCTGACTCTGGCATGGGCTTTGGAATGGGTCGACCTGGGTACCAATTGTGGAATGTCACAGCATCGCCATTGGACCAGCGAGACCAAGGAAGCCTTCCGTCAAAAAAGCTAAACCATGTGTCATCAGTGTTGTTGGACAGGAACCACGGAGCTATGCCGTCAAACCACTGCGATTGGTTTTCGGTGGTGTTGAGTGGTGGCACCTCACTTACATTGAGCATCCTCCGCAAACCCACCCAGGCGGCCTTGCTGTTGTTCAGTGTATCTAGCAGGTGCTGTGCGTTTTCGGCTGTGACGGTGGCCAGCTCCCGGTAGCACACCTTGCAGTGCTGGCGAGCTGGGGCCCAGCTGGAGGCATTGGTCTGTAGGAAGTACTCGCGCTGAGCTCTGCCCAGAGGTACTGCTGGAGAGGACAGGTAAAGCAAAGCAAAATAAGTAAGTATGTATGTCCACTGTCAAATGTGCAGCTTAGAACCAATGGTAAACAAGTGCAACCAGAGATGGCAACCTGGTCCCCCATGTGGACCGACAGGGTCATTGCAATACGGGTGGACAGGCAGACAGACAGACACACACACACGGACAGGATCGTTGCAATACCCGGCCAATCCCCTCCGACATGAATTGTAACACTGACCAACGTAATAACTTCTCACAAAGTAATAAAACACCAAAGCAATACAAATATGCTCATTTTAAACCTATTGCCCTATTGTTTTTAAAAGATTCTTCTTCTTTCTTCTTACAAACCTACCCTTTTTGAGGTACATCCCATACACAAAAAACCCATGAAATTTTGTACATACATTGGAACCAATGGTTTGCTCTCAGACAGAGGTTTGGCTGAGGGTGTCACCCAGAGACTCCATAGTGCCCCCTTATGTCATGGCCGGCATATACTTTCAGGTACACACCAAATTTGGTAGGTGTGTTGGGCTCACCAAAACGACCATACTAGCCACGCCCAACAGGAAGTGAGGTACTTGAGGTTCTGTGCATTCTAAGGTTTGGACCATAGACAGTAGAAGAGACTGGACTGTGGGATGGCGTTGTTTTCCATGGGAGCCGATGAAACCAGATTTAGAATTTTTTAATTGGTCACCAGGCAACTGCACAAGCGCGTGTTGAGGTATGGTGACGTCGGCTAACGCGCCCGAATACGATAAATTGAGTGGTAGATGCTCAGTCACAAATCAGACAGCATACGATAATTTCCTTAATAAGTATTTTTTTACCGTTATAACTGCAATCACTTACTGGAGTAGGAGGCTAATATTCTACGTGGGGACTACATGGGGACTGATACTTTACTAACTTTGGTTTCAGGCAGTCTTGCAAGTCAACATGTCAAGGGAGCTAGCTATTTAGCATGTACAGTACATACCAAGCTGTAGGCTAGTGTGTAGCTTAGCTTAGCCATCTTTCTTGGGTTTCACTTGCATTGAATAGTAAAATCCATAGAGATAGCGATTTCGCTTACAAACAAATACCAATTCTAAGCTTATTTTTCGAGAAGAGTAAATGTTTCCCCAATATGAATAGAAAAGTAAACGGGCATGACTATGGCGGCTATGGCTTGTTATCCAAACAGTACGGTAAATTTTCTCCTGTGCGACAGAAACTCACTAGCCGTCACATAATTTCAGATAAACGTTTCTTACAAGGCAATAACATGACAGATTTCCGATTGAAGCAAATATGTTTTGTCGTGTCCTTTACGGTTTACAACAATACCAATATCAAGGTACGGAGTGCTTCTCATGTAAAGTTATTTGATTTTAAAGTGATGCTAAAATGAATGGAAGTCAACAGAATGCTAAAGGTTACTGGGCCCTTTCCGGGTTGAGATTTCCCCATTGGGGTTTCAACTTCCGCATATGTTCCTACCCCTTTGGTTTGTACATAATCCGCTTTAACATACTCCTCCTAGGCGGTTCATCACATTCATGTATGATGACAACATGTTGCTGATGTTAATTTGCAAAGGGATTTTGTAATGTAATGTTGTAATATGTTGAAATAGGGAGATGATACGTTTTAATATCTCATTACATATAGAGGAAATGTGTCATGAAGTCCCAAATCAATGATTTGTGTGAAACTTCTCAGGTTATTAGATACGATGATTATGATGACATTCAGACAGTCATTACAACTGTCTGGTGTAGCACCATCAGCTGGCCACAGAAAGAATAGGATTACATTTGTGTGTTTTGACACATGAATAATTTTGAAACACTTGTCTGAAACTGCTTATGAGAATATGATATCCACATGCCCAAACTGGCAATTTTCCCACTTTTGTTAAATTTTGTTCCTAAGTCATTCTAGCTTACTAGATAAAGTCAAGTTAAGTGTATGTGGACTCACCAGTGTCCTTACTTCCCACATCCACACAGGTACATATGTACATACACAGACAAACACACACACACACACACACACACACACACACACACACACACACACACACACACACACACACACACACACACACACACACAAAGGCTTAAACACAAAGAAACAAACTAATTCACATGGCTACTTAACAGGCACATTATACACACATACACTCGTAGGATATTTTTTCCAAGATTGTTCAGTAGAATAGTTCCATTTAGTCACTAGTAACCTGCTCTAGATTGCCGGGTTGGCCCTAATTTGGGGCCTAACCTTTACACAACTCAGACGGCAAACTCTGCTCGGCAAATAGTGCAGTCTACCCCCCCGACGCCTTGATATCCTTACTCTCTCCCTCTTTCGGTATCTTTCTTTCTCTCTCTCACTCTCTCTCTCTCTCTCACACACACACACACACACACAGCTGCCCTGCTAATGATCCCATAAGTTTTAGCCAAGCTTAAGGTTTAGTTCAGTTAAGTGATTAAAGTGTGAAACTGTGTTTCAGCTATATCTCAACTTGTACCATGTTTTACATTTTTTTAGTTCAAAAAAGAAAGTTCTTTTGCTAAAATTGTCATTGGGCTTAGGTGATATGACAAAAAGTTGCAATTGCAAGGTGGCCAAATACTAACCTGTGTATATTTCTCCCTGTACAGAGCACAACAATACAGTATCACTGGTCTTACAACATATGCCATTGATACATTATAATACACACCATCTGAAATTCACTGGCTAGCCTGCTAAATTAAAATATCATTTAGAGTCATATTTGTATACTTTGATAAGTTGATCACTCAGATAAAGTATTAGCACAAAGTGGTGACATTGTTATGAAATTAAATCAAATTAGATAGGTTGTGTTTCGTCACCCGAGGTTAATACTGAGTGGCTGGATGACATGCAGCGCTGGGCTGAGGCAAGGGGCGATTTGTCCAAAAAAAAAAAAAAAGAAAGAAAGAAACAGAAGGGGATTCCTGGAAATGGCCATTGTATTTGTAACTTTTGTAACTTAACTTAATTATGCAGTCCATGTTGCTTATACCAGCAACATCTTCCGTTTAGCTTCTGCAAGCCATATTCAATATACATATACAATGATTTTAACTTAGGCAATGCTGATTGAGATGCTAAACAACTAAACAGCCTGCTGCACTATTTCATACATACACCTGCACTTGACTGACCCGTCTGTGCTGACAGCAAGCCACTCACGACTCAGTGCAGTTGGTTTCATTTAAAAAAATAAGAAAAATGGGGCAAGTTACACCAACATAAAAAGATCCATTGTAACACCCACCAACATAATCACTTCCCACCAACATGATAAACCACCAAGGTAATGAAAATATGCACATTGTATACGTACACATAACATGTGTATACGTAATAATTATTACATTTGCAGGAAATTACTATGTTTGTGGGAGGGTTAAAAAAAGTTATTACATTAACCTCCCATACATGTAATAAAGCACTGATTTAGTGAAATCGCATCTGTTTATCATTTGTTTCGGAGAATACAGTTGGCAGTGAACTTCTATTTCTAGCCGAGCAGCCAAGAAACTTGGTGTGAAAGGCATCCCAGTTTCATGTTCCCATGATTGGTTTTGTCTCATACATTTAGTTCCCTACATGGTATTTTTGTTAATAATACACTTATTGTTGAGCAGTAATTAAGGTGAATCTACTTCTGCTTATTTCATAGCTGATTAAATGATTGGGACACGAGGTGTTAACAGTACTATCTACTTTTTTAAAAAAGTACAGTGCAGAGTTACAGTGCAAGACACCGTGTATATGTTTAAGTTAAAAATAGGAATAAAATTAAGATAGGATTAAAATGAAATTAAAGTAAGACTATAATTATAAAAAATCCAGCCTCAGCTCAGTTTGCACAGCAAACCCAGGACAAAAGACTGTGACAAATGCCCTTCACATAGTGAAATAAAATCGCAGGCCAGGAAAGGTGTGTTTATTGAATATGTTTCAGCAATATGCACCAACTAGGTCTCTAAGATCACAGCAGGAAAATCTGTTGGTAAAACCTGCTGTTAGAACAAAATGTGGCGAAGCAGCTTTCAGCTGCTATGCGGTTTAGCACTAGAACCAACTTCCAGAAGACATCAAAAATGCTCCTACTGTTGGCAGTTTCAAATTTAGAATTAAGACCTGACTGTTCTCAGATGCTTTCTGTTAATGATTTATACTAATTTGATGTATATCCTATTAAGCTTTAATTACTTATTAATACTTATTTTATGTGTTATTATGCTTTTATGTCTTTGATTTACCACATGGTCATTTTATTTGTTCTTTGCTTTTATTTTTGTTAAGGTTTGCTGCCATGTACGCATAAACTGTGTGCTCACTGAATGACACTAGAGCCATCTCCAATGCTGTCAACCCCCCCCAACCCCCAACCACCACTCCTCCATCCATACATCCCCTCTGACTGGGCTGCCTGGGCCTGTTTGGCATATTTACTAGTTTGACCTTACTCACTAACCACTTACATTTAGAATTTATTTCTGTACCATGGCATAAAACCCACCCACTGAAAGGCAGTTTGAGGAAATGGATGAATGCAAATGGCAACACTAGGTCATTTGCAGTTCTGCATGCATATTCTAACAAAATTCCAGGAAGTCCAAAGACACTTTACATGGGGACCAGACTTGTATTGTGTCTTTACGTTTGGGGAGTTTCCCTCCCTAAAGATGACCCGTCTGTCCTGACCAGCTTGAAATTGTAACACTCAAGGATTGACTTGGACTTGGTCAGTTGAATGTGCAAAATCCCACTGGTTCTGAATCTCAAAATATTGAGTTTTTGTTTTAATTTTGGATGTAAATTCCACCCTTGGGTATCAACACCCTTAAAAAATGTGACTAAAATAAGCAAGCAGGTCTCTATCTGGATTAATCAATGTATTTTATAAAGCCACCTATTAAGATTAATGGCACAATACAATCAATACAACAGAAGACCAACACCATTCTTTGCCTGATAATACAAAGGGGTAGACAGCACAATTTAGAGAAAGAAAAATAAATCACTCACCCACAAGAGCCACCAAAAAGACAATCCACATTTTGCACCTCTTAAATGTTCACATACATAACACACAATAAGTAAGTATCTGGGAGCAAAAGCTATACTATGCTACTATGCAGCATAAGGGACTAGGACTCCAAGAGGTTCGAGGGTTGATATAAACCAAATCCAGTATTTGCATGACACACCCATCCACCAGCAGTATAACTGCAGTAGCATAATTATTAACGGGGTAAGGAAAACACACATTTTCTACAAGCTAAAATAAGTTGTGGACAAATGTATGAGAAGCCTTTCTTCCATTTAACTAAAAGGGTTTGGGGTTGGTGTAACTGCAGCTGACTAGTCTATATGTTGTGGACATTTGTAAACTCTTTACCCCCAAATATATCTTGTTTCCCTCCCCCATGAGGCAACACGTCCTTCCTTACAGCAAGGTAAGAACATTTTTTTAAACCCTACAGATTAACACTAGAGGTCCATTCTACAAGGGAATATTCAACACTGAGTTTTATACTTGCTGGAATACATATGCTAATAATAAGAATGACTGAAGGACAAAGCTTTTTTTAGGCAATGTTTATTTAAAAAAAAAATACAAGATACGTGCATAAGAAACAAATGGCCATTCAAAAAAAATGACCCAGAGAAAAAAAAAAGAGCACAACCTGGAACCCATTTTCAATAAACATAAAAAATACATTCAAAAAAATATGCTTTAACTCTAAACTATTTTATAAAAATGTTGAGCACAAGTAAAAAGATAAACTCATAATGGTCTGATGAAGAGATTGGAATCATATCATGAAGTGCTGTGGAATTGTTCTTTTTTTGATGGGTAGGGGGCCAATAGCACCAATATGGGTCATAGGAATAGGGCAGTTACAGTGTAGTTACAGTTACACTGTAGTTACAGTTACAGTGTGTGTCAGTACAGCGTGTGTGTGTGTGTGTGTGTGTAGACAGTGAGTGGGCAGTGGTTTGTGTGTGTTAAAGAGTGAAAGTGAGAGTGTGTGTGAGTGTGTGTGTGTGGCCTGTGCGTGCGTGAGTGAGAGAGAGAGAGAGAGAGAGAGAGACAGACAGAGAGAGAAAGAGACAGACAGACAGAGTAAGGTCCCTGCAGACGCGGAGGCCCATCGTGACGCTTGGCTCCTCAGTCCGAGTCGCTCTTCTCCTCCTTGAGCAGCAGTCGTTTCCCGCTCTTGGGGGCCACCCCCGCTTCCCCGTGTTTGGCCTTGGACGCGCTGCAAAACCCAAGGCAGGGACAGTCAGTTGAGTCGTTCAAGAGCGGTACAGACCCACAACTGTTTATTGGTTTATTTCTCTTTTTAAGTACATTTTGAAATAAAAAAGGAAAGACCTTTTTCCTTCATTAACAGGGCAGTAAAGATCCCCAAAGCGGTCCCCACACTGAACTCCAGTTTACACTGAGAATTGCCATTTGCACTGACTTTTTGCACCAACTCTAACACTGAGTATGCTGCTTGCCACTGTACTCACTTTGGACACCCTGCACTGAGAACTGACATGTTGACACTACCTCTACCACCCAGTATGCTGCTCACCACTTGGACTTACTGTGAAGTCCTTGGTCTTTACACTGACACTCAGTATGCTGACCATCACTTGGACTCACTTGTATTCCTTGGTCTTTTTGTACTGATTGTATCTCTACCAATCAGTATGCTGCTCACCAATTGAACTCAAGTTCAAGTACCTGTTGTGAAGTATTACCTGTTGTCTGTGTGCATACTTAGAGTGTGTGTTATAATGTGGTATATTGACAAATAAACACTTGCGTCTCCTGAGGTTGGACTCAAACCTGGGTCCTCTATTTCTACTTGCCCATTTATAGCACAGGCGATATAGCCAGCTGTGCCACAGCATAAAGCATATATTTCTGCTCGTGAAGAAAAGGACCCCAACACTGAGACACCCGTTTCAAGATATTCTGCTAGCGTACAGGCTGCCGTGTGTTCGTGTGTGCCTGAAACTGCCCCAAATCCCAGTCACCCGCTTCGGTGCTCCCCTTATGAGTTAATGACTGAGAATGTCTGTGCTCTGTGCATTCTTTCAAAGCTTTCGTAATAGACAAAAAACAAGGCAACGTTGTCCTGTCTTCTGTCAATTAAATAAACGTTTGAGTCTATACAGGAGGTGTGCAGACCTCCTCTGTCATCTAGTTTGTTGCCTTTGTCTGGTACGGGCAAGATGACTTGTGCATGTGTGCACCAGGGGCAGCTGTGGTTTAGTGCTTGGGGAGTTGGTCTTGGGATCAGAGGGTTGCAGGTTTGAATCCCGCCCTACCCATAGCTGAAATGCCCTTGAGCAAGGCATCTAACCCCACACTGCTGCAGGGGCTGTAACTGAAACGCTGTTTCTAAATAGCTGTAAGTCACTCTGGACAAGAGCGTCAGCTAAGTGTAATGTAATGTCATAATGTAGTGTGCACCTTCTCATTGTTCCACCCTCATCGTTCACCAACCCAGCAGAGAAGACCAGAGAGCCCACAGACAGTCTGATTTTACCAAGTCATTACTGTCCCAGAGTCAATAACCAAGAAAAAAACTACCCAATTCTGAGCATCTTTCCATGGCACACACGGGTGGCATTTGCATTTCAATGGTCCTGAAGCAAGTTAAGGTACGATTTGCTTGGCTTTTAGACTCAATTTCAGATTGTTAGCTGTACTTCGTGGTGAGAAAGTGTTGTGTGAAACACAAACAAATGTGTTCACTGATACAGTGGATTACTGGAACAGTAATTTCCTGGTGAAATAAGATGACTCTAGGGCCTATTCCTTGCAGACTGGGATAGGGCAGAGAGGATTAATTTATCCAAATTCATCATGACCAATATCCTTGTGCTCTTGGGTGCAGCACCGAATACAATAATGCGCGTGTTTGGAATGGATGTCATCCGCGATAGCCACAAGCTTTGCATGTACATGCTCTGCTTTGCGTACACACTGATAACAGGTGTCCCTGCTCGTAAAAGGCAAAGAGGGGGTCACAATTTCCAAGCATCTTAACTGGCACCTCTGCGTTAACACATTGTGAAAGTTTAGCTGAATAAACCTGGCTTTGCAGGGCCAATAGGAGAGGGGGCTCAGAAGTAGGGTTGCCCGATATTTGAAAAATGTGTGATATGCAGTAACATTGTGAATGTTGCGATGACGATATGTTTTGAGAGAAATAAACAAATATTTAAATATAGTTTTAACATCTTTCAGCTTAATCTTCACCGCTAGGTCATAGCCAGTGCGCAACCTATAGGGTGGATATCAAGAGCAGTAAGACTCCATTTGATTTTCCAAATATCTTCGTATGTGGAAACATGGCTTCACAGTAAAGTTCCAGTTAAGCCATGTTTTGCGATGTGTGTATCACGACACTGTATGTTGTCGATATTTTCGATATATTGTGCAGCCCTACTCAGGAGCTGTGAGTTTGGGCAGCACACCAGGTATTTGGAATAGCCCCCTGGTGTTACTGTTTAATGCTTTGCCAAGATAGAGAGTGGAGAGATGTGGTGACGGTGAGGTAATGAGGGGTGAAGCAAGCCTTACGCTTTCTGTCTGTACTTTTCCTGGTCCGCCTGTGGAATCGCGTCGCTCAGCTCGAAGCTGTCGTTGATGCTCTTCAGCATTTCGTACAGCTTCCGTCCGCGGATCTGAGACGCGACAAGACAAGTTAGAGTTTGTTGTCCACAACTGAAATTTATTGTCGCAGTCAGTGTAGAGCCTCACAAGCAAACATACACACACATATGCATATCACAAGCAAACACAGGTACACATCAAATCAAACACAGGCACGCACCACACGCATACAAACATCTAAGCCTTGAACACACATATACACATTACAAGCAAACATATGTACACAACATGTGTAACTACACACAGAACTGTGTAACAAGACATAAGAGACTGAGGGGTTGAGAGACAAAATGACAGATTCAGTGCTGTGGTCATGTGAGTGAACATATAATTTGACAGGTCTCACCTGAAGAGTGAAAATCTCATCATCGGCATTGGGGTCAGCCTTGAGCTTCTTGCTAGTGCTGGGGTTGGGCATAGCCTGGCCCTGGCCCTGGCCCTGGCCCTGGCCCTGGCCCTGGCCCTGGCCCTGGCCCTGGCCCTGGCCCTGGCCCTGGCCCTGGCCCTGGCCCTCCCTCTCTGTCTCAGACCCCTGCATCTCTGTGGAGCCATAAAGGGCAGGAATGTCAACCGTTTGTCCACTGTCATGGTTACCTTTTCACCGCTTACTTAAACCGTTCAAATACCTTTTAAAAAGAGCAGGCTTAGTGGCCTGAGCGGGCTTCGCTGAAGGGCTTTTGGCCCTAAATTTGAAATCCAATCAAACTATATAAAAGCAGCCACTAATGTAATCTAGCTTTTAAACATAACTTTGATTTGTGGCCGTTCAGAAAAAACATCCTACGGTGCATCAACACCAGAGCTTCCCTTTAAAAGACCACATACACCTAGGTCATAAGTAACTGGCATCATTGCACGCACGCGCACACACACCCTTCCCTCCCTGTCCCTCTCCACTCTTACTTCTCTTTGTCCCTGTTGAGAGAACCTTCTTCTTCATGCTGTTCTCCTCCTCCGTCTTGCGATCGCGTCCGGGGCAGGCACACACTCGCACCTCGAAGCAGCGGCGTCCCAGGACCTGGCCCCTGCCGGGAGTCAAGCACAGCGGGGTTATTACAGTCTAAATGATTACAGTCTAAATGATTACAGAACCACCTGGATTCTCCAGGTACAACATACAATTGGGAGAGATTCTGAAAGAGAAGGTGAAAGGGGTGGTAGAACAGAATGGATAATAAAGGGATGTGTGCTATACCGATCTTGTTTTTTTTACGGATATGTGAGCAATTGGCTCTGCTTTGAAAACAACTCCCCACACCCACCTAATGTGGACAGGTACGGAACAAGCTGTGCACTCCGTCTTCCTCACATCAAAATACATCTCATGCCGAGGTTAAGCACAAACTATAAATGCAAATGCTGTATGTAAATACTGTACAGCAGACATCTAAATCCATCATATGGAGCCATCCCAAAGTCAGCAGGGCCTGGACCCAAACCCAACACTGTCTAAACATACACTGAGTGTTATCAGTACAGACTATATTCACGTTTTAGGGTTATGACACAGTGTGTAACATGTGGCCTGGACTTAGCATGGGTCTGTGTGTGTATTACTGTTTACTCTGCAGTCAGTACAAGACAGACAAGTCTCCCTTAGCGAACTAATAAAGTGCATCTTTACCTCATTGTTATAAGCAAACGTGCTATTATGAACACAATGACTCAGTCCTTGATGTTTTAATACATAATTAAGTTTTGTAATGATGATATTTTATAATTAGGTTATAGGAATTCTCAATGTAAATCCAGGCCAAGTTGAGATAAGAACATTTTGTCCTAGGGAACAATGAAGTGTTTGTTTATCTTTGGGGGGAGAGAAAACTCACTCCTGGGTCTCCAGGGTCAGGATGGTGAGGATGGGGCGCCGGTTCATGCCCCCCATGCAGCTACTGTTGCACATGTAGCTCAGCAGGATGGTGGTGGCCTCGGAGCCCAGCTGTGTGAAGTATTGCAATATAACCAAATGAGCATCCCTCCATAAAACCATGGATAATTCCGACTAAGTATTTCAATGCAGCTTTGGAACACCTTCAGCACAGTCTAACACACATTGATACTCAAACATTGCCCTCTTTTAGATGCTTATCAAAATGTCAGTGTCATCCAAATCAATATTCTGCACAATAAGCCGTGTACCTGGGGGCGCTCGTACGGCACCACGACACTCTGGCGCTTGGTGGCCTGATCCTCCAGGTACACGGCCAGCTGGGTGCCCTCCATGCGGATCAGGTGACTGCGGTGGGCCACACCTGTACAGGACAAACGCAGCCTTTTAATTGGGCTGCCTTCTTTCTGAAGGGTGGGACCTCCACTGCTCCCTGACAATGAGTAAGCCTGGGGCAAGTGAGCAAGGTTATAATCTGGGGTGTAGAGACATGGTGTACAATCTGGGCCAAGTGGTCACAAGGTTATAATCTCCAAGAGCAGCTTCTTACTTTCAACAGCCTCCGCAAGGAAGGACTGAACCCAATCTGGGTCCAATATTCAACTCTGTCCACCAAACTATATAGAAATTACAAATTAAAAGTAAAGAAAAATGAACAGTTACACAAAAATGCAATCATAACTCATACAAGCATAATAATTTCCATAAATTCCTAAAATTCCTGTAATTCCTGTGCAAAGTTACCAATTTGAAAATTCCCAAAATTCCCGTGCCAAAGTTTCCATGGAAATTTTCTGGAAACTTTCAGGAAAATTTCCGTGAATTTTCCGCCCTTTGCAACCCTAATATCATAACTCTTTATACTCAATCATACAAGCATGGTGAATCCCTGCAAACGCTTACACAAAACCCTTTGAGAACAAACCCAGACAGACAGACAGACTCAGACCATCCCACACGAGAAGTTGTCACAACAACGGTTTGCTCACCACACAGGAACATTTGCAAACCACATCCCAGCTACTTTCTGCCTGTCTCTCTCTTGCACACACATAGACATAGACCACAGGCCTATACATACACGCACGCACACACAGACAACATGCTAACACACATACACAAACACACCCCCTAACACACACACCCACCTTCGTTGTTCTCGGCGATGTTCTGGTGATGCGGGCAGCGCAGCACCACGTCGGCCACGTGCTCGGACTTCTTGTATACGGCGGTGGCCCTGAGAATGGCCCCCGCGGGAGGCTCCCCGTCCACCAGCACCTCCACCGGGCATGTCTTAGCCAGCTGGCAGAAGAGCTTATCCAGCTTCTGCGAGAACTGTACAACAAGGAAGGAGGGGGAGGGGTGGGGGGGGAGAGAGAGAGAGAGAGAGAGAGAGAGACATTTAAAACTCCTTGATTGAATCATTGTCATTTGCACACAGCATTACATTTTAACACCCAGCTTAATGGACCAAGCAAGATTAATTCAACACATCATGAGAAAGATCTCTCCTTCACAGCTAAAACACCATGCCCCCTTACTCAGTGACCTTACAAACAACTGCCCCCACCCACCCCCTTATTGACTGGATGGAGGGACAGACAGAGACAGACAGAGACAGACAGAGATAGACAGACAGGGATGTCAACAGGCAGATATGTTCATTTATAAGCAATTACCTCATTTATAAGCAATTACCTCATTAAGTTAAACAGCCAATATGCTACAAAAAGCAAGATGCTGCAAAAGACAGACTAACAGGAAAAACATCAGACACAACAACACTTAAGACAAACAACAAGATGAACAACAGGATAAAGACAAGAGAGGAAGAAATACGTTCACAGGCGGGAAAACGTTTGACAAACCTTCATGACATTACCATCTCATGTCAAGTCAACAGTAACCTAACCAAGTGATGAACTGTCTTAAAAGAACTCAAAAAGCCTGGGCTGTGCAGGAAACAGGCCCTTTGATGAGGTTTAACCCTTTCCGTTCCTGAGATAGGGCCAACAGTCGGGGTGGGAACATGCCCGGTCATGTCAGAATCACCAATTGCCATTCGCCGATTCAAACCGATGATGTGGACGAGAAGGGAGGCACTGACTCAGGACGTCACAGTGACGTGACAGACAACCGCCCCCCCCTCCGCCCCCCAAAAGCCCTTTACCCCCTACACACACCACCACTACCAGTCCCACTTCCAAGAAAGGCCATTCATTCCCTGCTTCACTTAGAAGGCACGCACCCCACACTTTATTGGGTGGTCCTGGGACAGTGGATCCACTCACTCACATGTTGGCCCTCACCGTCTTGACTGAGCCGAAG
The DNA here is from genome assembly GCA_027475355.1 of Coilia nasus. Lineage (NCBI taxonomy): Eukaryota > Metazoa > Chordata > Actinopteri > Clupeiformes > Engraulidae > Coilia > Coilia nasus. The sequence continues at coordinate 22,876,368 of CM050200.1, forward strand.
ACAATAGGCTATGCTATTGGCCACGGAGCTATGCTTCTTACAGCAGCGCACTCGATACGAACAATCAGAGCAGGAGGGGGCCATTTTGTGACCATGCGAATGCTAGCAGGTAAAATTTTGATCTTTTGCAACTGCTGCTAAAACTATCAATTTGCTTAATTAATCAGTACCTTACTCAAAGATAAATATGTTGGGGGGGGGGGGGGGGTTGCAGTATTACAAGACCTACGTTGGGCTTACAAAGTTATGGCGAGAGAAGTGGCACGTGGCAATGTGTGAGTGAAGGATTCGCCAAAAGGTTAATCTACAGTAATTTCAAAACACAGTACATAGAATTCCAAAGTGTCTTTATAAGGGGCAACGTTTTTTTGTCTTCATAAGGGGCAAGAGTTTCTTTTTAGAAAGACCTTTTCCTGATAACCGTGAAAGAACAGGCAGCAACAAGTTAAACTACTATGAATCTGTCAGCCATGTCTGGGCATATATTTAGCGAAGTCTTGCTTCTAAAGCAATCTTAAATGGTTTAAAAGGTTTTTTTACTATAAACAATTAAAGAGTAATTAAAGAGACTGATAGACATTTAAAACAGCAAATTATTTTACACCCTCCAAAAAAATCTGATTAATGGAAATCCTGTACAAAAAATCCTCTTGCTGCTTTATTTCCAGTACATTTTAACTACCTTTACCAAACCCAACTAGAAATATTACAATATTTTCTTTCTCCATTTCAATTGTATATTAATGTTTCCAATGAAAAGCTTAATGTAAAAGCTACACACAAACATTCTGATTTTCCAAACTGAGAAAGCTTAAAGGAGAACTTCGGTGTAAAATGAAAATTGGCATGTTAAAACATCATACCGAGTTGGTATGTGTACTGAGGAGCAAAATTGATTTAGCCTGTTGCATTCAGAGTTTAACTATTTTTTATCGTTTGTCCCAGAAGGCTAACAATGGAAGTGGTAGGTGCCCTCAGACGAAGCATGACGACTACTCTATTTTTAAACCATTTAAATCAATTGTAGTTTCTCGTCGCCGCTATGATGAAAGTCCAAACAAGTCGATTGTACCACCTCTCCTCCTATTCTTCCTGCTGGTTCGTGTTCGTCAATCGACTGGTGCGGACCTTCATCATGGCGCCGACGAGAAACTACAGCAAGGTACTGCTTGTCAAAACTGTTTTATTAATAAATGTTGTGTACACTTACAAAGTTCTCAGTGCCTCATTTTTAATGTCAGGGCCTTTGTTGTACTACCGATGGAGTGTGGAGTTTCTTCGAGTGGTTTTAATGGTTTAAAAATAGCGTAGTTGTCATGCTTCGTCTGAGGGCACCTACCACTTCCATTGTTAGCCTTCTGGGACAAACGCTAAAAAATAGTTAAACTCTGAATGCAACAGGCTAAATCAATTTTGCTCCTCAGTACACATACCAACTCGGTATGATGTTTTAACATGCCAATTTTTTATTTTACACCGAAGTTCTCCTTTAAGTGTACAATAATCTAGTGTCTAGCAAAATCTCCCACTATTCTTGAATTTATACTTGTAGAAGTGGACAAACATACCACCTGTTCTGTGTGCCAAATGTCCACAATCCAATGATCTCTGAACATAAATATGACAAAAAAAGTATCTGAAACTGACAACTACATCTAATAAAAGACAATACACAAGTATAGGCTGCTGATGTCGTATGCTGCAACAATGCAGATTTCTCCACTGTGAGAAATTAAATGATAATCTTCCACACAGGTACAATCTTTTTCAAAGCTTCCTTCCATTACATGCAATACAGTTGTGCTCATAAGTTTACATACCCTGGCAGAATTGACAATTTCTTAACCATTTTTCAGAGAATAATTTGGTTAAATTCTGTTGTCATTATGATAAAAAAAAAACAAGTAAACACAGGACAATGAATGGCTTCAGCCAACCACTAACCATGAGTGAAAAAAAAGTTTGTGTCATCATACATATCCTCTGAAAAATGGTAAAGAAATCATCAATTCTGCCAGGGTATGTAAACGGTATGGGTATGTAAATGTAAGCACAACTGTATTATACCTGTTGTATGTTCAAACATCAGCAGGTGTGCAGAAAGACACAAGTACTTCGCTCAGACTGAGGAGCTATGTTAAAAGCGGAGCGTGGCGAGAGAGGAAACGGCCGGCCCTTACGGTGGAGGTGGCGGACTTGGCGGTGCTGAATTGAGTGAAGCGCACGCGGAAGCCGAGGGTGCCGGGGTAGTCGGAGGTGGAGGGCACCGTGGTGGCGGTTGGGGGCAGAGAGTCCGTGCCCGGGGAGGTGGAGAGGTCGGGGGCAGGCCCGTCCAGCGGGAACCCCAAGCAACCCAGGTCGTCAATGCCATCCGGGCCCTGGAGTGGGACACATGATAGATTCATTTTATAAATTAGCAGATTAACAATGCTAACCTCCACTTACTAGCATGGTGCTGTACTTTGCTTTGCTCGTGCTTACTCTGTTCTCCTCTGCATATCTGTAGCTTGATTTGTCATTGTGTCCTCTATTGTGAGTCGCATTGGATGAAAGTGTCTGGTAAGTGTGATGTAATGCAGACAAAAACCCAAAGGATCAGGGTCAGCATTTACAAAGATTCTCAGGGTCCTCTCAGAGAGCTCCTAACTTAGCAAGGAATCTTAGCTTAAGAGTGATGCAGCAAGTTTCCGAGAGCAACTCTGAGCACGGAGGGGACAGAAGCTTTGATCTTAGTGAGGCTGTGTGGTTGACCCGTTGCTAGATATTACTGCAGTCTTCTAAAAGCTGTGATAGATTGTTACAAAATGAAAAAAACAAAACAAAACAAAAGGAAAACAAATGCGTTCGCGGTAATGAAGGGACAGTGAAAGCAACCGATCATGCAACTTAGACTGTATTAAGAAATTTGTAATGGTGAGAATAATTTTATGTCACGATGATGGGACTGATCGGTACACATGCCGATTATTATACTGATTTGCTTATGTTTATGCGCCATGCTAGTAATTTTACTACTTAATCTATGTGATGTTAATGGTGCACGCAGACTAAGCTGTCAATTACTGTGATTTAGAGGTCTGCACGGGCCTTAGTTTTTATCTCGTCCTTATTTTTTGCTCTCACGAGATTCTGTCCTTCTCATGCAGAAATGTGCAATATATTTTGTCCCGCTTCTGTTTTGAGTTGTCCCGCTCCGGCCCGCTAAATTCTGCAAGCAAGGCTACTGGAGAATGGGATGGGCAATAAATACTGGACACATTTTAAATGCTAATGTCTTGCCTTATAATAATTAAATAAGGTACCAAAAATGTTTGTTGACACAAATATATGAAACACAGGCTATATTATGAGGGCACAAGCCTGGCCATGAAGCAAAGATGTTTTTTAACGCATGGGTAGATTTGGCTAACCAGTTTTCCACAAAAATACAGCCAAGAATGTTTCCAACTAGGCGACAGACCTGAATTCAAAACTTATGAAGAGAGTCTCAACAGAAACACTACACAATCAAAATGAGTGAAATATAGGAAAACTGCCTATGACTAACATTTGTGGTGTGGCTCTGCATGCTCTCTGTGCACAACCACATGTTGTTCCCCACCAGTGTACCGGAAAAAAACTAAATTATATTTGTTGGTACTTTTAATCGTTTCGTAAAATTTGTTCAGCCAAATGTATACTTTGTGGGAGTCCAGTGAACAACCTCTCTGTCCCGCTCCCATGAACACATCTCTCTATTCCCACCCACGCCTGCAAGGAACTCTCCAATTTAGACCCATGCCGCATCCCGCAGGAGTCCCGCCCGTTGCAAGCCTCCAATCTGATTGCTGGCCTCCTTGTAAGAAGCGGTTTGATTTAGCAGAATAGCCAAAACAACAAACCAAATGGAGAAAAAAGGAACAAAAACCCCAAACTGGACAGAGGAGCAATGCCTGATGAGGTCAACCACAAAGATTATCCCTGCTTGATTAAGCCGGCAGTGTCTTATGAAATCCCTGTCGTTCAACATACAGAGAGTACCTCCTCTTCGTCTGTGTTTGCACTGTCTGTTTAAGACACTCGCTGGCTTCTTAAAAGTTCTCCTCCCTCCTCTTACCAGTTTTTCACCTTAGGAGCTCTCTTAGGCCTTAAGATGCTTTGTGAATCACTTATTTCACCAAGGGAAAATTCTAGGAAAAAATCTTAAGAGTTTAAAGAATTCTAAATTATGTCACTTAGAACTACTTTTACTCTTGCGATTCTTTGTGAGTAAGGGCCCAAATAGCTAGGGAAGGCCTGCACACCGTGGTAGAATATATTGCAGGTGCCGCTATATCACCAAGTACAACTAGGGTAAAAACAAACAAAAAGCACAACACTAATTGCTAGAGTGCTTGCGTGGTTTGTCTGTCTAGCAAGCAGTGTTGAACTTTTCGTTCGTTTTTACTTCTGTTAAATCCAAAGGATAACATGTCGAAGTGAAAAACGCTAAGTTGCAACATGGCACTCTGTGTAAGGACATAAAAAAAACACCACATGGTCGTGTCCTGGGGTCCACATCACACTGATAAATAATCAACCCTTTAGGTACCCTTAGAGTAGTGTTATATTGCTCTGGCTGGTTAGTGCATCAGGGACATTGTGCAAGGACAATAAAATTATGTCCACTGAATAAAATATGTTCACAGGATGAACTGAATAAATGTGCTATCATAAAGTGCAAATCATAATGCGTGTAGTACAGTAAAGCAAAAAAATTAAATAAAAAGTAATACATATCTAGAACTGGGAATTTGTGTTAAAAAATAGCTCTTACCAGATCCATTAGGAGGGAAAAATTGTTGACCGAAACAGCGGGCAAATCGTTTATGATGCTGTAAAACAGAAAATGTACACACATTTATAAGCATATGAGTGCAACAGTCATGCTTTACTGATCAGATAGTCAGCTAACATAACAGATGAGCAGATACAAACGAGACAGGTGTGTAAGCTATGTGAAGTCTTGACCGTGTACAGTCACTGAGGTAGCAAGATCACCAGATTTTTATTTTACCACAGCGCAAGCTTTCCAGTTAGGCTGTGAGATGATGCACTGCAGGTTATTTCTTCGACTGCATCACATTCAGGGCACTGGGTATCACAGAATCAGAATGCAGCCTCCCAGACATGGACCTAAGGTCCGTTCAGATCTAGAACTATAACGATAACGACAACTATAACTACAACGACATGGGCGTCCACACTAAAGAACGACATTTTAACGGCAACATTCCAGTTGTGATTTAAACATCTAATAGAACATGACGTCCTGTGAATTCTTATGAATTCTGATTGGCTGACCATGCTTTTATAGTACATAAAATCGCTCTAAAAGTGATCCCAACTATATTGTTCAGTCTGTTTTTGTGTTCGAAGTTAACAAAGTTAGTTATAATTATCTTTATAGCTATTGTGTGAATGGCCCTTAAAGGAGAACTTCAGTGTAAAATGAAAATTGGCATGTTAAAACATCATACCGAGTTGGTATGTGTACTGAGGAGCAAAATTGATTTAGCCTGTTGCATTCAGAGTTTAACTATTTTTTTAGCGTTTGTCCAAGAAGGCTAACAATGGAAGTGGTAGGTGCCCTCAAACGAAACATGACGACTGCGCTATTTTTAAACCATTACAACAGCTCGAAGGAACTCCACATTCCTTCGGTAGTACAACACGGGTCCTGACATTAAAAACGAGGCACTGAGAACTTTGTAAGTGTACACAACATTTATTAATAAAATAGTTTTGACAGGCAGTACCTTGCTGTAGTTTCTCGTCGCCGCCATGATGAAAGTCCAAACAATCTCTTCTCCTATTCTTCCTGCTGGTTCGTGTTCCTCAATCGACTTGTGCGGACTTTGGCGGCGACGAGAAACTACAGCAAGGTACTGCCTGTCAAAACTATTTTATTAATAAATGTTGTGTACACTTACACAGTTCTCAGTGCCTCGTTTTTAATGTCAGGACCCGTGTTGTACTACCGAAGGAGTGTGGAGTTCCTTCGAGCTGTTGTAATGGTTTAAAAATAGCGTAGTCGTCATGCTTCGTTTGAGGGCACCTACCACTTCCATTGTTAGCCTTCTGGGACAAACGATAAAAAAATAGTTAAACTCTGAATGCAACAGGCTAAATCAAATTTGCTCCCCAGTAACCATACCAACTCGGTATGATGTTTTAACATGCAAATTTTCATTTTACACCGAAGTTCTCCTTTAACTCCTTCTAAACTCTAGCCTTCCTTTCCTATTTGTGATATGGTGCAAGAAAAACTAGAATAAATGTCAACACTGTGACGTCCTTCTTATATCGTTTATAATTCAAACGATACCGGAATGAAATACCAACAGTCAAAAAAGGCAAAATAAAACCGAAACCGAAAATGTTCACATCATCCTTAAAAACAAAAACATCCGCAGGAACAGGTCTTACCTGTTGTCCACATTGGTCGTCATTGCTGTGGACCACAATTCATTGAAGGTGCCCTGGCTCATGGGCAACAGGTCTGCCTCATCCATGTTGCTTCTTCCTTCTCCCCACAGAAGCAGAAGTCTTTACTGTCCTCCAGGTACAAGGCTCTGGTTGCAATGATGGGGACAGGAGGGCAGAGGAGATCGGCACAAACAAACAAAAAAAGGAGGGTTAGCACTGTGAATATAATTACACATCTCAAGACTACATGGTTAACTAGTTTGTGTTTGAAGTAAGTTGAACATGCAACATTCACACTTGACACCAAAAGTTATTTCCTACGTATCATTATTGCGTAGTTCAAAAAAAAATCATTGAGCAACTCAAATGGGCAATTCTGTGACAGCATGACCAAGTCATAAACGCACTATATACTGTGGATTATACATAGTACATAAAGCCTTGTTTTGGTTAGGGGGGAGACAAACAACAGGTTCCTACGACGACCTCGAACATCCAAATGGGTTATATATCCGGAAAAATCTCGACATGTTATTAGTAATTAGTTTACAGATTAATTTTTTAATGGTACTAAACATAATCCGTTTGACCCTCTATCCCACTTTACCTACCTACTACTGTGCTACGATCTAAGGCCTGCGGATTATGCACAACAGGACCATGCGTTCCTGACTGAAGTTAGTGAAATCCAATAGCCGAAACAGTAATGACCACTGTCATGAAGCAAATTATGTAGACTCTTTCAATGTTTTATTCATCTCAATAACGCTGGTAAATACTAACAACTGTGGTCTGGTTTATTTAAGTAAACGCTAAATTCTCCTCAGTTACGTTCAGGGCCTAATGACCAAAACATGGCCCTCGTCTTAGCCGTGGGCTAAATGACGCTAGCCGTATTTTTGTCCGCCCCCCCAAATACTCGTTTATTCGTCAAGTACATCAAAACTCAGCCACAACATCTTTCGTGGTCGTGCACGGTTACGATTGCAGGGGTCTTGTTCACCCTAGCAAACAACCACAACACAAAGTTCACTGATGTTAAAGGTAACGTTACTAACTTAGCAAGCGCTGACTACACAGAAAGCGACAAACGTTCCTTTATCCACACACTGAAGACTAACCATGTGGTCAACTTATTTGCCCATTTTCTTGTCCATTTAACAACATATTTTCAACATTGTGCCTGATTCCCTCATATGTTGTGGGACTCTAAAAGTGCATTAGCTCGCTAGCATAAGCTAAGTAACTAGCACTTCCTGAAAAAAGAGCTAGCGATACGCTTATTCGTTTCTCAAGTTTAAGCTATTCGACATTCACTGGCAGTCAGAAAGTCTGGAAAATATTGTACCATCAGTTAAATGCAATTCCACAACTTTATGAAAATACTGCTCTGCAACTCTTTGTTGTAAGGTAGCGCTAACCAAACTAATTGTCCAGTTTCCTCTGACAGAAGTAAAGCTGGTTATGCTAATTATCTTGGAACAGTTTGAATGACTAGCGTACAGGTTAACTAACTCTTAACAGTCACATTTCAAACCAATATCTTACCTCGTCTCCTGTTATGTGCAAGACTCTTTGGTTATCCACGCTGAGCGCTTGCATGCACACCTCAAGCTTCCAAGTAGTTGCAATGTGTAGCTGCTAGTTGTCGTCTGTGTGTTTGTTATCCCACAAAAGCTTCACCGTGCACCATGCTGTGGAAGGGGATTTCCCAAAAAAACTTAGGCGACGGGCGGGCGTGGCTTAGTGGCCAGATTGGTAGCACAGCCAACCAGAGGGTTGTGTTGGTTTTAAACCGAGACACCGGGAAGAGTCAGCTAGCCAACAGTGCAACATTGATTGAAAACAATAATATTGTGCATACAGTTGGAATTGTACATAAATACAGACTATATGAGCATATACCCCAGAGCCCAGGAATAAAACGGATGCATGCAAAACGCAATTGAAAACCTCAGATATTTGTGGGAAAACATTAGACAACAACACAGGTTGCCACAACCAAGCCCCTGGTGTAGCCTACTGGCTCCATTCCAGACCACAGGAAAAGAGTGTCAAGTAGGTTTTGTTCGCCAATACAATATTCTTATAACAGGCTTTTCAAACATCTCCCAGACATGCACCAAACTGACAGTGAATTATTATCACTGATATTATGTAGTTCAAAGATATTTGTTAATAAAGCAAATAAAGTATCTAATTAAAAGGCCTACATGGCAACAGTTTTCAGGTTTTGAACTGTAGACAAGTTGTCTATTTCAGAACCATCAAAAATTCAGCATAATAATGGCCATCATTATTAAACATATACAGTTGAACTTCTGGATATCTAATAAAAGAGCTTGGTTAATGCAATTTGTAGAACACCCGCTATGCGCATTGGAGCCTGTCTATGTGATATCCCCACCAAGGGGTGAAACGAATCTGGAAGATGTGTCACGGTCTTACCAGAGAAGGAGATAACAGTACAGATAACAGAAGATGGCTGCTGACAGCTGCCTCCTAGACACTAAGTCACTCAGGTTCACAGCTTCTTGCTTAGCAATGCTGGCAAGTTTGAAGAATTTAAAGGCATCTTCCAGACATCACAAGGTGCAATGCCACAGGAAGATACAGTCAACATACAGTCAGCTTTCAAATGATTTACGCAGCCGTGGCACCAAGGGGGTACCTAATTCACTGTAAGTCCTTCTGGATAAGTGTCAGCTGTATAATGATTTAATATTGAGCACATGCTGTTGAGTGTAAACTACAAAGTTTCAATAAACTCAATCACAGCAGCCGTTTGTGCAGTGTTTTGTGAATCATACATTTGTGTTCAAGACTGCCATGCAAGTGAAACAGGCAGTATAATTCATCACTATTATTAAGCAGCGTTTTACTGAAGAGATCAAATATGTCATTGACTAATCATTTTAACTTCATTTGTCAATTCCCAGGAATTACACAGCATACAAAAACATTTTAAAAAGTGCACTTATAAATTGGCAATAAAAACATGTAGAATAAAGAGGACAGTTGTTTTGACAGTCAGTCAGCCAAACAGTTAATCAATTAAGGCTTCACAGTTACTAGACAAGTAGCTTGGAATATGTTACAGTGTTTGCCAATCATTTTCACATTCGTCTACAATGTCCACTGTTTCAAAACTCTTCATACTGTGTGCTTTACCCCCTCAAAAAACTGAAGGTGGCTGCTGGGCCATTGATAGTGGAGTCCTGGTGGTTGCTATGCTACTTACTAGGGAATCATGTTAGCAGCAGTGTTGGTCGCTAGAAAGTCATTGTTAAAGTGGTTGTAACAGCATGAAATTTCATTTGCGCAGTGCAGAAAATTAAAGATGTTCATAGTCTACATGGATGAACAGAGGTTGCTGTGAATGGAAGCTCACCGAACAGAACAGTTCAGTACAAAAGACCAAAATCAGTGTGAGGCTACAGGATTGGGAGGCCACATATTCAATTCTACCCTTATAGGGAAAACGTGGGGGTGGGTATGGAAGTGAACACACAGCACTCTCCTGCACTTTTATCCATGGCTGAAGTGTTTTTGAGCAAGGCATCTAACCCTGCATTGCTCCAGGGGGACTGTCCCTGTAGCCTACCTAAGACACTTTGGAGAAAGGGGCAGCTGCATGTAATGTAATGATGATCATATTGTGTGGTGCCCTGCCCCTCCTGATCATCATGGGTGATAATAGTCTGCACTGAAGATGATCCAGCAGTTGAACTGAGGTGGTATTGCAGAAATCAGGTTTAGTCACTCACCTGGGTATGTGAACTCAGGGCAAGTGGTAAATCTACTTGTAGAAGAACCCCATGGCTTTGTTTTGCTTTAGAAAATGAAGCCATAAGACCCTTTAATTAGGAGAGTTACCACTCACTCTGAGTTAACCTGGGTTAATGACTAAACCACCTGCTTGGAACACCCACCAGGTCTGAATCTGAATGCCCACAGGTGACCCACAATGCCCACAAGTGAATTGTCACCTGGGCAAACTGAACTGCAACGCAGGGTGTTCCAAAGAATTTGACATCTTTAAAAATGTGAATATCTAAGTAATTAGAAGTACTAGGCAATTGAAATTAAATAGACTTCCTGTTGAACAATAAAAGATTTATTTACCAAAATTCGAACAAGATGGCCAGAGGGATGTAGAATTCAAAACCGATTTCATTAGCCTCTTGCTATCCAGGTCAGTTAGTTTTTACGTTTTGTTAAAATATTTAACATTTGTGAAGTTTGTGAAATTGGCTATAATCTCTACACCCCTCTGGCTACCTTGTTCCAGTTTTAATAAATACTTATTTTTTTCAAGATTAACATAGGACATTTTTGGAACAGCCTGTGTGCTGGAGGCCCGTTATGTTTCTGAAGCAGGTTGTGTTTATATTGTACCACCATGCCCTGCTCTCTCAACTGGCCACACCTCTTCATGAAAAACAAAGGCTTCAAGGTTGCAGAAGGACTTACATGCATCACTGAGCCTGACCCCATTTTGTGTGGAAATGTACTATTGGTGGGTAGCCTATGAATGGTAAAACATTGGGCTTTCAGGCTATTTGCAAGTTGTAGTCCTTCAACATTCCAATAATCAATGGTGGAAAATTCTTGGAAAATGGCATCCCATAAAAAATGTAGTGTACTGTATTATATGTACTACTATTTGCCATATGTTGGGTGTATAGAGAGATAACATCTGCCAGATTCCTTGTATATGTACTTACCCCTCCCCCCCCCCCCCCTCCCCATGCACAGTTTAGACTCACAATCAACAGTTTCACTGCATGTCCTACTACCCAGTATGTCTATCCATGTGACAAATAAATATCCTTGTACCCTTGTATCCTTGTACCATTGTATCCTTGTACTTGGCCGATAAAAACTATTCTGATTCTGAAAACGACAGGATGGTATACAAACAAATCATTAAAGACACCTTTGGCCAAGTTTCAGATCTGAACACTGGAATATTGTAAAACATGTAAATATTACTCTCTAGTGTTTGATGACAGGTCTTTTCATTTTGAAGAATTTCTTCTAAATTATAAAATAAAGACTTTTTTAAGGACATTCAGGCATAGTCAGGTTATTAATGTTGGATTGAGGTAAGTGATTTACAAATACGTTATAATAAGAAGAAGAAGAAGAAGAAGAAGAAGAAGAAGAAGAAGAAGAAGAAGACGAAGATGAAGAAGAAAAAGAAGAAGAAGAATGCCAAAATACATTCAAATACTGTTCCCTCTTGCTTCAGAAATAATTTGTGCAGTGATCCAATTAGAACCCTTGCAATGTACAAAAAGATCAAATTCTGTGGCTAGGATGCCCAAGTAGTGTTTATTTACATTTAAAGGTGACGCTGATAAAGTGTTGATTTAAGTCCCGTGAGTCTATGGCACTTGTGATTCGCTAATGCTGCTGGTGTGTTGTGAGTGCGTCACAAAGTCAGTTGCCATGCCGGGAAGACTATTCCCCTCACCTGACATGTTAGGTCACCTTTGTGATTGGCAGTCACATGCCATGTGTGTGTGTGTGTGTGTATATATATATATATATATATATATATATATATATATATATATATATATATATATATATATATATATATATATATATATATATATGTGTGTGTGTGTGTGTGTGTGTGAATTATTAATATTTAATGCCTAATGAGAACATAGTAGCTGTCATATTTATGTGGGTGTTTAGTCTCACTGAAATGTCAAGGAGCAGGTGGGTTGCACTCATCCCGCAGTAAGACATATACGGAACACTTCCAGCGGCTGGGCGTTTGGTTTTGAACCCCATAACTCCAAGCCATCCTATGATATCACCGGTTTAAAGACAGTCAGTACAACAACACAACTTTTTACTTTGGTTAAAGGGAGGAGTTTTTTTGTTCCCAAAGTGTTTTGGAGTACCCGCATCCAGCAAACTTTACTACCTGGTAATGCAATTATGTGTACAAAATGACAAGCAATGCAATTGTGTTTTCAAAACGAAATGCAATCGTCTGTGAGAAAAAAAAAAATGTAATAGTTTCGTGCCCTCTGACAAACTGTTCCTACTGTACAAATTATTCCTCTATTTTTGCACACAAGGTCCCTGCACACATTTCCTAACCGGGTTCGTAAGACTGGGGGAAACTGGTATCAAGTTCATACAGTCTGTCTCAATCAGCACCTAACCCCACTGTGATGTGTACAGGTCAAGAAAATGATAGAGGGAGAGAATAAGGAGAGGAGGTGAGAGGGTGGGTGAGACAAAGAAAGACTGTCAGAAATAAAAGGCATGAAACCAAGACAAAATATAGCCTACAGTAGAGGTGAAGATTGGTCCAACAGATGAACTAAAGCCCTTTAAAATGTAAGGAAGAGGGAGAGAGCGAGAGAGACAAACAGACAGAGAGAGAGCGCGAGAAAGAGACAGAGAGAGAGAGAGAGAGAGAAGCAAGGTTAGCAGTGAGCCATGGGAAAACTGATCTAAAATAGGAGGTGAACGAGTGGCGTGAGATGGAGGTGTGTCTGGCTGTTGCCATGCGCTGGTGTGTGTGTGTGTGTGGGGGGGGGGGGTTAGCGCCAAAAGGGAAGAGCTTTACTGGTGGGATGTATGACCCCTTTGGCATGTGTTCGAGAATAGCAGCTGATTTATTACCGATGAGAAGATAGACAATAGTCACCCACATAAGCCAACTTAGTTCCAGAAGTGTTGAGTCACTCCTTCTCGGTAGACACCAGCTGGCACCATCTTCAAAGCTTTTATTCAATTTTCTGATATCCCTGTAAAGGTTTATTCACACTACCATTTAAACTACAAGAAGTGAGCTGGCTCAAGTGTGCACAAGCTCTTTTGGATCTTTTTTCTAAAATGCAGGCCACTGCATACACTGTAAAAATTGCTTTCAGAACGAACATCAAAAATAAAAAAACATTAAGGCAATGTGCATGCATGGATCTTTTTATGCTGGTTGAACTTGCATTATTAAAGTAACATATGTCAATATGTTCAAGAACAATGCAAAAAGATCCATGCAACATGTTGTCTCCTAATTTTTTAGTTTTAGGTTTGGACCAAGCAGCACTTTTTAAACTGTAGACAAACACCTGACTCAAGAATTATTTGTAAATTATTATTTTGATGTTTCTGGTAATAGATCACATGTAGACCTGGCTGTATTGACTGTTTTGCCATTTCATTGTCAACTGCCCTGAGGCCAACCAGTTCACGGTGGCTTAGGCCTGTGGAAAAGAACATAGGCAAAAGTTACACACAGTTATGTTGTACGTATTGAGATAACACACCCGCCCCTCCACCAATGACAGATAAGGTCAAGACTGTTTCATGTTGGGCAACCTCTGTGGCGGGACCTCAAGGTTTTTGGCATGACCAACACTCCAGTCCAGTCTCTCACTCCTTCCTCCCGTTCTCTCCACTTTAAAAAACACGCAAAGAGGTGTGTGAGCGTGTGTGTCACACTATCTGACTGGAACATACCCTGTCTTTACACACTTGGGACTGGAGAGGGACTGGAGAGCAGACGACAAGACGCACACACCCCGGTGCTGGATTTCCAATGCCTGTTTTTGTATCTGGAATTTCACCTTTACTGGACTTCTTTGTATTTTTGTATATTTGCTTTCGATAAGTTCCCGATTTTTTGTTAGCCATTTCATTTGTCTGGGCCCTGCTAATAAGTGACTGCTGAAAGGGGAACTACTACTCGACAGGGCCAGACGCTGGCACGGGAGTGAATCCGCGTCGCGCGCTGTCAAAGTCATGCCTGCTGGATTTCAGCAACTGGGAGGGGAGGTAAGGGGTCAGAAATACTTTTCATACGTAACTTATATAGTTTTATTTATAATTATTTCCTCAACTTATTGTCTAATTGGTTTGATTGCTACGTCGCCTAATATCTTTAGCGGTAGTTAGATTACTTCGTTTTACTTGCCTCTCATTTCGGGATACATCATTCCTGCCTGCACATCTTTCATCAGCAAGATAATTTGTGCATTTGGCAATAGGTCTACAGCAGTGCTATGAACAGAGGCAGCCAGGTGATAGAAACGATGCTACAGCCTTTATCGGCAGCGCAGATATCTGTTAGTACATAAAAATGGAAGGTTTCTGTCCACCATGGTAACTTTTACCTCAACGTTTGTCTTTATGAAAAAAAGCTCACGTGACAACAACAGAGGACGTCATCCCCTATTTTAAAAAAAAGAGGACCCGTATTTGTTGAAAAGGATGACCTTGACAGGGCGGACAAGTCAGCTGAGCTGATATGTGGGTTGCTGGGCCAGGGACCTTTGTATGTCACCCAGTATCAGAATTGAGGGCCTAATAGTGAAGGAGTTGGTCTTGGGATCGGTAGGTCACAGGCTTGACCAGTAGAAAATGTGGGTGGGGTAGTGAATAACCAGCACTCTCCTGCACCCTCATCTATGGCCGAAGTGCCCTTGAGCAAGTCATCGAACTTGACTTCATGAAGTCTGTATTTCTACTATTCACCAGTACTAGTCGGCTAGTTTTCCCTCTGTCTATCATCACTTATTGTGTTTGGCTTTGTTTTGTTATATGATGACAAAACATGGCCCGTCCTGGGCTCATTTGCAAGGTCATTGCACTAAACCCCATAGCCCAGTGTTGCACAGTTTATGGGTTTTGGGAGCTGATGCCATTTCTTACACAGGGTTATAAATTGTAGAATTTATTTATAATATATAATATATATATATATATATTGCATTTGGGTAGTTTCCTAATCAGACAATCTTTTTGTTTTGTCTCAAAAGCAAACCCCAAATTAAACCACACTATGTTGGGTATTCTATTCATTTATTGGACTTGAAAGATTAAAAACTTGGGTTTATGGCAGTTGGTTACAGCGAACGTAGCTAGGCTGTTGAATAAAGATGTACCAAAATGAGTGTTAACAGCATGTAAGGTAATAAAATACTTTTAGTTTTAGAGTGCCCAGTGCAAAGAAGAATTTTTTTTTTAATTCTTTGTCCCCAATGGGATTAGGGCAATAAATAGTATAGGTACTCTTGCCTAATCTACCTCAGTCCTTTTTAAGGTCTGTTTATTTATTTTATTTATTATAGTATTTTTTATCTATTAGCCACTCCTCTGCTTACGTATTTGTATTAACAGGCTAATTTATACGATAGGTTCATTTCCGATGTGTTTCTCTTCTTTTTAGAAAAATGCAGTGTTGTGATTGCAGAAAATGTATTTTGTGATGCCTGTGTGGTGCTATGTCAGTGAGCTGAATGTTTAAATGTTTGTTGTCTGTATGTGGTGGAACCAAAGACAAATTTCCACTTTGTGGACATTAAAGTATTCGTATTTGTATTCCTAAACAGCCCTACTAAGAATCCCACTGAGAAGAGTGTGTAGCTCTAAGGAGCGTGTAGGTCTGTGGCATTTGCCCAATTAGCCAGCAGTGCATATAAACAGTGAGGCACCGGGCCGTGCGTCTGAACTGTCTTTTCTTATCACTCAGAGAAAAGACAGGTGTGTGTGAGTTTAAGGCCAGCCAAGCACTGTGCCAATGATGCATCGCTAAGGTCCATTTAATGCCAAATGGATTTTTTTCTCATGTGCCACAGAGATATATTTAGTGATTGTGTGTGTGTGTGTGTGTGTGTGTGTGTGTGAGAGAGAGAGAGAGAGAGAGAGAGTGAGTGAGAGAGAGGATAAAAGGATATTTTTTGTCATATTAGACATACTGGGTAGAGTAGGACATGCAGTAATATTGCTGATTGTTAGTCAGATATTGTTTGTCTGTGTGAGAGAGAAAATGTTTGTTTGTGCATTTTGTGTATGCATGTGTTTGCATGTCTGTCAAGCATCTCTGTCTATCTAGATCAAAATACGGAACTAGATTGCAGCTTAAACACTCATCCAGTGCTAAGAGTGAAAATGCATCTCATCATTTTTTTGTTGTTGCAAGCATATGCTGGTAAGCAATGGTGCCATTACTGTACAGCACACGCGTAATATTTCAAATGCCATGCTATAGAGCAGATAAGTCGTCAGTGACATTTGTTTTGGAGTGTCAAATTGTCTCCAAGGACTATAGGTTATAAGGCAAGCGTCTGCAAGTATTTTGGGCCTGGATCTCTGTTCATATCCAGCACTCCCTGAAACACTATACTAAAATGATTGACATGTGATGTAACTCCTGAGGTGATACAGTGGTGTGTGTATGTGTGTGTGTTTGTATTCTCCACAGAGAATTACCGGGACTCTCGCCCTCTCCGTATTCACTGCTGTTTTGGGGTCCTTTGAATTTGGGTACAACATTGGGGTCATCAATGCTCCACAGCAGGTATATATCCACTGCATTCACTGTAAATTGTGTAAGTTGTGTTCAACACCTAATATGTTTAAAGGTCTCATTCCCGAGAAACCATTTAGCGCTTGCTTTTTTTGAAATACGATAGATCACTGCAAGTTCCATACGCATGCTGCACATGAAAATGTTCTTCTACCCATATTGCCTCTATTAGTCTAGAAAATAGTCTGAAAACGAGTGAATAAGAAAAAGGCAAACAAAGTGACGTAAATTTGTTAATTAGCAAAAGCCATGCGCAGTTGTGATTACCGGAGGAGCCTCATTGCAGCACACATTCACTTAGGGGCTGATTCTCCCCTGTGCGTAAGGGCGCATTAGTGAAAAAAAAGTGTGCAACTGCACCCATGTGGATTCTACTGTTGACTTAAGTCTTATTTACGCGGAAATGAGTCAGTTACGCGCTTCGGGAGGAGCAACCCCAGAATTGAGGAAGTGTCGCATGTAAAATGAACCCTGCGCGCATTCTACCCTCCACTTAAGCGGTTTTCTCTTTACGCACCTCAAAGGGCTATAGTAAGGTCCAGCGCCACTATAAGGGGAAATGAAATACTGCGTTTGATGTCGGCTAGGCCTATAATGTCAACATTTGTTTTGCCATATTTAACATACCAAAGTGCAGAGTCAGTCATGTTTGGTTGTTGATCCTTATTCTTTAAACTTCAGGACAACTTTTCTCATAGCCAGGACATAATTTTTAAAAATATCACGTGATATCACGAAAGAACCTGTTCACCAATTAGGTAAATTAAAAACAAACGACAATTAATGAATGAATTAATTATTTTCTTAATTTCGTAATTTGTGTCAGTACAAATATGACCAACATGCTCTCATAATCAGAAACCAAAATGCCATCCTTGTACCTGCTCACACTCCTGCGTCAATGGAAGAGAGAACGTCAAGGTCGAAGACGCGCTCGCGTTTATAGACCTAGATAAACATCCTGGGTTTCACTGACATGGAGTGCATTCAGCGGTTTCTCCTGGTCCGTTTTGCAATAACGTTGCACATTTGCAACACCTACAATACATCAACACAACCTCAAGTGAATGTGACAGCCAAATCAAAGTGGATGAAAGAGGCCTCAGCGATGGATATTGTGATGATCCGAGGCTTGGTTGACACTTTCAGGAAGCTTTATTGAAAACTGTTTCTAGAACAGAGTTGCTGTTTAGCCCCAACTCACGCGTATTCCACACAAACACTATGGTGCAACAGTGCAGCAATTTTTCTGTTTCTCTTCTCTCATCCCGCACACACACACACACAACACAACTCCATTCCCTAAAGGCACATACACATAAGAATATTGCAGAACAGAACACAATTAACACAGGTTATCACAATATGTTTGTTGCGGTTGGGTTGGAAAGCGACAGCATTCGGGGTATCAATCGCTTGTTTGTCATGACATTCAGTAGCAAAGGGCAGCCCTTGAAGCATTTGTTGCAAGAAAGGACGTTTTCGCAATGCTACTGACCGGCTTCGGTAAAAGTTTAATTTATCAGTTAGCCCCGCTGCAAGCCAAATCAATGGGGCTTCTGCGAGAACGCTGTTGTTGTGGTCATTTCGCCTTTGATCGCACTGATTCGTTTTTCGAATATCAATATTGAATGACCAACACCAGCCACTCTCATGTTCACCTCACAAGTCCGACAAAAATCATTTAACGCCATTTCTATATGACTACAGGCTACTACTACTTTTTGTTTGGATCAAGCAGTTTCTTTCGCTACGTATACGTCAGAGGACAGAGGGGTGTGATTGGTTGAAGCTTCGTCCAGTAGCAAACAGAGGCATTTAAAAGAGGCGTGTTAAGCTTGCCATCTGAGAAATGGGTTTACAACACAGCTTGGCCAGACCAATGCTCGCAGAGCATTGACAAGTCGCGATAGCCAGGCTAGAGTGGCAGAGGTTCAGAGGGGATGCGCAAGACGAAAGTGATTAAAAGGTGCGTGCGTAAAAGAGACTTACACGCCTAATGGAAAATCGGCCCCTTAGCGAAATATAGGTAAGTATGTGTCTTTGTTTAGAACGTTTAAGTCTTCTATTTGGTGTGCTATGACTGAATGGGCTTTGAATGATTGTATCCTGTGACTAGCATAGCTGAGAACCTGTCATTCTCTTTGCTCCATCTCCTCCACCAATCTAGAACAGCCCTGTAATAGGAGCACTAAAGCATTTTTTTAACAAAACCGGCTCACAGGGCATTCTTTAATACTACAGACCACCGCAACACAAAATAAAAAAAAAATGATGCAATGAGACCTTTAAAAGTACCCTCATGGATTTGGTTTAGTTCCTTTAGTGTTGTAGTCTAGTTTGTGGAGGTGAGTATACCATGATCAATCCTTTTCACACACCCCATTGTGACACTTGTCACAAATGCAATACAAACCTGCTGATATATTGTCCTTGCATATTTTTAGGTGTATAAACACAAAGCAAAGAGCTTTTTTGTGTGGTTATACAGTGTATACCCGTGTGTCATTTAGACTACAGCGCTGGTTTCCTCTGAGAGGTGTAAGTCAACAAAATTCTTTCAGTGTATCAGTTAAGTCCCGTATGTACATAAACGCGCTGGCTCTTACTTTTAGTGACCTCTAGTGACCTTTTTAGACAGGAATGCTTTTCTAGCTTGAGCTGTAAACATATTTTTATACATCTCTCTACTTCTTTCAGATTGCTAAAGACAGCAATGAACCTTTGTCTCATCAGCTTGTTAGTAAGAACATTACCAGGAAGACTACATGAACCTTTGGTTTGTTATATAAACAAAACCATACCTGCAATGACCATACATGACCATAAACTAAAATCTAATATTAGAGGGCAGCTGTTGTTTGAAATTCAGACTATGTCAAAATCCATGGTGAACTGTCTGTGTTTACCAAGCACTGTGTCTTTACTTCATAATCTTACTTATCTTACTTATTGCCAGTGGTCCAACGCTTAATGCTCCACTTATTGTTGTGTCGTTGGAAGGTCAGGTTTGGGATAAGAGCTGTATAAATACTGCCAGGTAAAACCCTAAATGAACCACAACTCTGTCTGGATTTAAGTAAGCTTGTCAGACATGGCCCAGTCATCGAACCACTTCTAGGAAGTGCAGAAAGCCGTACCTGTAACCCGGTTTGCAGCATCCTTGCAAGGCCAGTAGGGACGAATCCTTATTTAAAAGCTATTAAGCTTAAAGACTAACATAAAGACTAACTAAGAGTGTTCTTACAGGTAGTGCCTTGCTGTAGTTTCTAGTCACTGCCATGATAAAAAGTCCATACAAGTCGATTGACAACCCAGAAGCGAAAGCGTCATGTAGTGACTGCCTCTGAAATATTGCAGAGACGGCGGAACATGGAGAGTACTACAGAGAATTTGAGGAGGATGGAGACCCATTTATATTTGATGGGCATCTGTACTTATTCAAACCGGAATATACAAATGCAGAGATGATGAAAAGGATGCCAGAGAGAGATGGCCACAACTCAATCGACTTGTATGGTCTTTCATCATGTCAGTGACTAGAAACTATGTGTAAAAACCCTCTTTTTAATAAACGATGTGAACACTTACAAAGTTCTCAATACCTTGTTTTGAATGTGAGGGCCCTTGTAATACTAGCAAGGAAGTGTGGAGCTCCTTCAAGCTTTTTTAATGGTTTAAAAATAGCGTTATGTTCAAGCTTTCTCTATGCCCTTAGCAATAGCATTGTAGCCTTCTTTACCAAAATGGTAAAAATAGTGAAGTTCAAAATGCAACAGGCTGGCATAGTTTTGATCCTTAGCAAACATACCAACTCGGTATGATGCTTTAAACATGCCAGTTTTCATTTCACACTATGTTTTCCTTTAATGTACTTAATATCTGGTGAAATGATTCCAAAGGTACTGTGCTAAAGGAAATGCTACCAGGAAAACTAGCAGAGACAAAAAACCTTTGGGACATAAACCTTACAATAAATATCATTAGTGACATAGGACTACAGTCAGGCCAGTTTTAAGTTGGATCTGTGAGGACTATATGGCGTCAGCTTCGGGCTCAGTAGAAGAAAATGGGAAGACAAAATAAAGGACGACTGAAATGTGAAAAGGGAAAGATGAATGGTGTTAAAAGGGAGTGAAATGATGCCCTATCCATGTGATGGGGTGTAGATGTAACACTGGAAAATCACAGGCACCAAAAATACACAACCTCATGCTTTTGCCCCCCGACACACACAAACATACACACACGCACGCACACACACACAATACTTTCTCTACTTTCTACTTTCTACTTTCTCTCACACAAACTCACATGCGCGCACACACACACACGCACACACACACACACACGCACGCACACACACACACACACACACGCACACACACACACACACAAAGACAGGATGAAGCTTAGATGTCTGTCACTGCTGCACAGCTGAGGGTTGTAACAGGAGGCAGGGAGCCGGCTGCTAGCCCCTGGTGTCATGGGAAAATAGGCTATTTCAGGGTTCACATGGAGTGACACACACACACACACACAGACACACACACACACACACACACACAGACACACACACACACACACACACACACAGACACACACACAGACACACACACACACACACACACACACACAGACACACACATACACACACACACGGTGACTTCCACGTGGTGACTCCCACATGGTTATAAACAGACATACACATTGGCTATATATGTGCCTGTACTCGTGTGGAAGCACATACCAATGTATGTCTGTACACAAATACTTATGGTATGGTAAATGCGTATTGGCAAGCATAAGCTGATAAGCTGTGGCACACACAGAGTTATATATACACACATACAAACACATGTACCACATTATGCATATGTCATATGTCATATATTTGCCTCCGAAGCAGGGGTTGTGTTTTTACTGTACCAATGTTGGTTTCTTAGTTTGTTACTTTGTAACTTTTATGCAAAAAGTTCTGACCGGATTTGCTTGAAACTGCTGGAAGGGTGGAAAGTGGCCAGTGAAGAAATTATTTGATTTTGGTGGTAATCCCGATCACCATCTGGATGCAGGAACATTTTTAAAGGATTGTTAAAGGTTCTTTATAATTGGGAGATAATATATGATTGGATGTGAAAATTGAATATAAGATAAGAAACTAGAAAAGCACTCAGAGAGCGGAGACCTCTGCCAGGGAAGCTCAGATCACCACCTCAGATCTAATCACTTTTAAGTTAGCCCATTTTTGACCTACCCTGAAAATGTCATCAAAATGTATCCATAACTTTTTGAGTTATATTGCTAACTAACAAACTAACTAATAAACAAATGCCGATGATTTCAGAACCTCTGCTGGCAGAGGTCAAGATTCTTTATCATTGGGAGTCTGCACTCGCTGAGTGCTTTCTAGTTACACAGCTAAAGACCTACCTGTTCAACCTTGCCTACACTTAACTGCTCTAAGTCCCCTCAGACAGTCAGAGACTTCACCTTTACCAGCCCCGGTAGATAGGCACCCCTGGGGGCTGTGGCTCTGCCTGAAGTGTCTTCCTAAAATTAGACAAATCAAACAGGGAGTTTTTCCTCACCCCTGTTGCTCTGTAACATGCAGTATTCGACATACTGTTGAATTGTCCTAAATCCTTGTCTTTCTCACAGCCCTCTCTCATCATTCTTCCACCCTCTTGCTTTGTCCTCTGTCTCTCTCTTGTCTCTCTTTCTCTTTCTATGCATCCATTCTCTCTAACACACCTCTCGCTCTTTCTCTCTCTCTCTTTTTCTATCTCTCTCTCTCTCTCTCTCTCTCTCTCACCCTCAGATCATTGAGCAGAACTACAATGCTACCTGGATGCACCGGTATTCTAAGCCAATTCCCCATGGCACACTCACCTCCCTCTGGTCTCTTTCCGTGGCCATCTTCTCCATCGGGGGCATGCTGTCATCCTTCAGTGTGGGGGTCGTCTCCGAGTGGCTCGGAAGGTACACAAAACAATGTCTTTGTGTTTGTGTGTGAGCGTGTGTGTGTCCATGTGTACGTGCATGTTTACATGTGTGCTTTCGTGTGTGCATGTGTGCGGTCTTGTGTGAGTGTGTGTTTGTATGCAGCATATAAATGTGTGTGTGTGTGTGTGTGTGTGTGTGTGTGTGTGTGTGTGTGTGTGTGTGTCCATGTGTGTGTGCATGTTAACGTGTGCTTTCGTGCGGGCATGTGTGACTGTGTGCGGTCTTGTGTGTGTGTGTGTGTGTGTTTGTATGCAGCATATGAATGTGTCTGTGAGTGTGTGTATGCAGGTGAGTATGTGTGTTTCTGTGTGTGTGTGCATGCGTGCGTATGTGATAGAAATTGTAGGCCCTCTGAAAGAAAATCATTTTGGGCCCCCATCCCAACCGTATTATAGTCATCTGTTGGCCCTGTGAAGCTCTGTGGCCTCTAAATCATCCTGACCTACTCCCCCTTAGCAGCACCCCTGCACATGTATATGTGAAAGACAGTTAGGGGAAG
This sequence comes from Coilia nasus, assembly GCA_027475355.1. Lineage (NCBI taxonomy): Eukaryota > Metazoa > Chordata > Actinopteri > Clupeiformes > Engraulidae > Coilia > Coilia nasus. The sequence goes on from CM050200.1 coordinate 22,899,662, forward strand.
CGAGAATGCATTTGTATGGGTATGACTATGCACTGTGTATGTTAGTACATAGAGTTTAGGTGCATAAACTGTACTTTTTGTGCATGTATTGTACATTCACAGACCTAGATTTTTATTGTACCTTATTGACCCTTAAAATGTATTGTGACAAACTTCTTGTGTGCATGTGCACATCTTTTGTTAGTAGGCAAAAATATTTTTTTAACTTCAAACTGGTTAATTATACCCGAAAGTGAGGAAAAAAATAACCTATGACCTAACAAGCATGTACGCTTCTCCATTAGGGGTGTCTCTGTAATGCATTCCCAGAGCCAGGCTGGTCCACATACTAGTAGGCTACATGCCACAGCCAGCCACACTATTGCTTCCCGCTGTAATCTCAGCCCAGACGTATAACTGATTGGACCCCGTCCCAGAACACTGAATGATTGAAAGCTGATCCCAAGAGGGAGAGTGTGAGGGGGGACAGCAACAACGAGAGACGGAAAGAGAGATGGGGGTGGGGAGGGAGGGAGGGAGGGAGAGAGAGAGAGAGAGAGAGAGAGAGAGAGAGAGAGAGAGAGAGAGAGAGAGAGAGAGAGAGAGAGAGAGAGAGAGAGAGAGAGAGAGAGAGAGAGAGAGAGAGAGAGAGAGAGAGAGAGAGAAAGGTTGAGAGAGAAAGAGAAAAAGAGATGGACAGAGGCAGAGTCATCTAACTGTGAATATGGGAGTGCTGGGTACTCTTAGGACATGATCAAGGTCATGGCAGCTGTGTAGGCATTAGAGTGGGCTTAACGTTGCTGTTATGTAGCGCGCTCACACAACACTCAAATTAGACAGCGATTTCAGTGATGTTGCCTAACTCAAGGTGCACACACACTATAACCACACAGTCACTGAGCTCCAATGGTCCTCCTGAGCTGTCAGTCAAATGGTGGATGTCATTCTACTCATTATAAGCCGTACTACAGTTTACTACTAGGGTTAATAAGACAAATGCACCTTACAGAGACAGGATGCAGTGAAGGGTCGATCACTGATAGATGGCTGTGGGTGTACAGATGATGATGATGAACTTTTGGAGCAATGTTATCGCGGCAACAACATGACTGCTTCCTAATTTTCAGAAGGAATAGTCACAAAAGTTACTTGGCGCTGATCAAAGTTTTCCTGATAAAAATGTGTGAAAAGTGCCTAAACATCAGTTAGTAACATTGCCCAGCGCTCAGTGCGATCTTAATTTGTTTTTTAAGGTTCTTTGGTTTCAAAGTTGTATTATTAGCCCTAGTGTTAGTTGTGAAGAAAATTTCATAGTCGTTGTAGACCTTATCATCTTCCTGGAAACAAAGATTCTCACATATTTCATGTACAGCCTTTTTATGTCTGTGCTAATCTTTCCAAACAATCAATGAAGAAATATTTGTAGTGTACTGACAAAGCTGGCATCTGTTTCAAATGCCTTGCCTCTGAAGGTGGCTGAAGTGAACTACATATTCCATAAACCTAAAATGACTCAGGACCTCTTATCATTATGTACGCTTGCCACCTAGTGGGCACATGGTGGTTTTCAGTTAGGTATGCTGTTCTCGTGTCCACAAAATAATTTTGTCATCAAGATTTTTATTTGTTCCCATTTGTGTGTGTATTTTACCAGTGGCCTGTTATTTTGTTCTTTTTTGTGGCAAGTGCTCGAAATTGGTATTTATTTTTGTATAGGAGGAAAGCAATGCTTATCAACAACCTCTTGGCATTCATTGGTGGAGGCCTAATGGGGATGTCTAAACTCTGCTGCTCATTTGAAATGATGATTTTGGGCAGATTCATCATTGGTGCTTACTGTGGTGAGTGTTTTTTTTTCCTAGCCTGGTAAACCAGCCCCTTGTCGTTCATTTCATTTTGTACAGAGGGTCTGACAGTGCTGTATTGAGAAACAATTTCTTCCTGGAGGTGTGGACTCTGCTGAAGTTTAATACAAGTGTCTCTGCCTTTACCCAATCACTAACGTCTGGTTGTCACGTATGCAATTGGCTTGCTTACGCACTACAATTCAAATGTAGCACACAAAGTCAACGCCATCGCTCACGAACACTCCTGCTGTTCGCTGATTGGCTAGAAGTTTCTCGGTCCTCTTACATGCTCCTCAACAGACTACGGTCCAGACCCTCTGCACAAAATGAAATAATGTACGAGGGGTGGGTTTACCAGGCTAGGGATTGATACCTTTGGTAAAACTACGTTCTATCCTCTATTGCCATCAGCTCTACAGTTCCCCCATAACTAACTAGCTGTTCGCTGATTGGCGAGGACTGGCTGGTACCTAATACAGCAATGTCAGTAGCAGCACGGCCAGACCCTCTGTAAGAAATAAAATTAGAAAGAGGGTCTGGTTTACCAGGCTAATCTTTTGCCCGCTTAACTCAAAATGTGTTCAAGTGAATTAAAGCACTCTGTACAGCTGTGTGTAAATATGGGATTGATACCTCACGCTGATCCTTTCTGAGAACTTGTTTCAGTGCTATTGTGTTCTGTTTTCTTGACATTACAGATAATTGCTAAAGAAGAGCTCTTAATTAAAACTGAGTTCGTATGAATAAGTTATAATTGGCCTTATCCTTCAGGTTTGGCATCGGGGTTGGTACCCATGTATGTGGGAGAAATTGCTCCAACCAGCCTTAGAGGGGCATTGGGCACACTACATCAGCTGGCTATTGTCACAGGGATTCTCATAGCTCAGGTACAATTCTCTCTCTTTCTCTCTCTCTCTCTCTCTGTTTTTTATCTCTCTTTCTCTCTCTCTCTTTCTCTTTCTCTCTCTCTACATGCATGTTTTTGTTTATGTTATTGTGAATAAGAAGGCTAGTTTGATTATTATTGTGTGTTATTGATCATGATAATCTAGCTGTTTATGATCAAACACAAAATAACAACTTTCTCATTTTCTTACCAGATATTGGGACTGGAGTCCCTGTTTGGCACGGAGGAACTTTGGCCTGTGCTGATGGGTGTGACAGTACTGCCGACAGTCCTACAGATGGCGCTGTTGCCATTCTGCCCAGAGAGTCCGCGATTTCTCTACATCGTACGCTGCCAAGAGCACCACGCCAAAAGCAGTGAGTGTTCCGCCAAAACAGACAGCTTGCCATCTTAACTGCAACTGCAGACATTTCCTTCAGCCACTACTTTTATTAGAAGCTTTAGAACAGGTTGAGAGTTAAATCCTGACACAAATAGCCTAACTATGTTTGGAAAACCCACGTGCAAGTTGCACGGTGCAACAGCGATTACAAAATGTAATTTGCTAATAAATATTGCAATGTTTCACTCAGGTCTCATTAGATTGCATGTGGACATGCTATTGGAAAGATATGTTATGGTTGCACTGTATTTAATTGCTTAGTAAATGAATTAATCCGTCATACATAATCCAGTCACACATCGTATTGTCATACAGTGTACTGTATCCAAAAAAAAAAAAACAATCAACAAATTTGTCTTCTTGATGGTAAGAGCTTTAACACGATTTGCAATGTGTTTGAGTCATTTTTTAATTGTTTCTCTGACTATATCTACAATTTTATTTACACTTTAGACAATTTTCAATTTTCTGCTACATTTTATGTTTACTGGATAGGCTAGCTTTGGCCTGTTATTGATGTTTGTGGGCCTTACTAGTTGACCTAGTGTCTGTTTAGATTGTCATCCATCCAGGTCATGGTAGTCAAAGGAGCTAAGTTGTAAGCAACTGGACTTCTTTTTGGAGCTTGAAGACATTTCACCTTTCTTTCAAAACAGAACTGAAGTGAAGAACTGAAGAAGCCTTTTGGATGAAAGGTGAAACGTCTTCAAGCTCCAAAAAGAAGTCCAGCTGCTTTCAACTTAGCTCCTTTGACTAGTTGACCTAGTGTACTTTGCTCGTACTTTCCCACAGCCTTACGCCTTGAGCTCTCTGCAGGGTTAACCGGTTTTGTCTGTCCTTGTTGCTGCATGTACTGTATGTCAGGGACGGAGCCAGAGGTTGTGAACATCCGGGGCTTAGCCCGGGGGGGAGGGGGGGGTTCTGCGGTTCCTCCCCCAGAAAATTTTGGATTTCTTAGATGCAATTTCCTGCATTCTAGTCTATTTTAGAGGGATCTGTTAGACATATCAAATCCTAAATCCCTTCTAATTCATAGCCTATATTCTCAGTTGCATGGCCTGCACAAGACAATATGGAAAGAAACAATAACCACTTCATTACTGACTTCTAGAGATTCTTATGTAAACAATAGCAAAATTGAGACTCATGTTACACTAACTTTCAGTAGATTCAAACTGGGACTGCAGAGATGGAATACTTGTTTGCTTTTTTTGTATGTTAGAAGTGGTATAAATAGACTGACAGACACAATTTCACTGCATTTTCTACACTCTGTCACTATAGACCTATGCATGTGACATTAAAATATCCTCACTGTGCTAAGTGAACAATAGGCCCATGCTTTTGTAGCTAAGTATGCTGTTGCATATACTTTCCACTAGATGGCAATCAAAGCTCAGGAATGGAGAAAATTACTAGTTAATGTATCATAACACCTTTAAAGTTATTCTTCACGTCCCAATTTCATTAACTCATTAACTTTTTCCTCGTACTTCATTTCAGAATTCTGTACAAAATAAAAAGAAGTACGAGGGGCTGGTTTACCAGGCTAGAATTATTATAGCAGATTAACCTAGCTAGCCGATGTAAACAGCCAAGCTGTCGCTAGTAGCCTACCAAATCTCAAGACTGCCGTGCTAACCCAAAATAACGTTTTAATCACTGACCTGAAACGTGTGACAACTTACTGGCTGCTGCTGATGAAAAGGTACCCGTAGTTTTTTTTTAAAGAAATGTCTTATGTCCATGGTTGAAGGAAGACAGATGAGTTCTGACAGAAGAGCGCAGAATGTACAAAGGAGACGTTAATGTTTAGAATTAGAACACATGCACGGCCTTGTTTTAGTGGGATTCTATTTTTCTAGTTGTGTCACGTTAGAATAACAGCATTTTAAGAATGAGGGAAATGTGGGTTTGTTGTAGGCTATTTGCCCATTAATCAGTTTTAATGTAATTTACAGGGAGCATATTCTCAGGGTTGTCATGATTTTTTAAAGCTTAAAAAAGATTCGGGGCTTTTGACGTGAGATTCGGGGCTTCAGCCCCAAATGCCACCCCCTAGCTCCGCCCCTGCTGTATGTCACTCTGCTGTCTGTGTGTCAGAAGTAGGACCTGGGAGAGACACACCTGTCAGACAGGAGCAAAACGACACTGCGACACACACATACACACACACACACACAGCCAAATGGGAGAATGTTAAGATACACACACACACACACACACACACACAGCCAAAGGGGAGAATGTTAAGATACACACATACACACACACAGCCAAATGGGAGAATGTTAAGATACACACACACAGCCAAAGGGGAGAATGTTAAGATGATTCTAAGGGACCAGCCTTGATGGGACCATTAATATTTTTAATGAGAGGGGGTCCAAAAACGTATACTTTCATAGGGTCCACCAATCACATTTTTCATAGACAGGATTCAAATATTTTTCAGAGGTTCAACATTATTTCGACAATCATGGGTACAAAAAACGTTGTCTAAAATGTATTTCTTCTGCTGCATTAACGATGGCAGTTACAACGTATACTTTCATAGGATCCAACATTTCTAATGGCTCACCTGGACAAATACACACACAGAAACACACACACACAAAAATACACACCCACAGATTTCCAAACCTTCAGCGCTCCTCAATTTTGTTTTCCTACTTGTCCCCGTAGGCCTGCGGAGGTTAACGGGCCGGCTGGATGTCAGCGAGGACCTGGCGGACATGAAGGAGGAGAAAAGGAGGATGGAGATGGAGAGGAAGGTCTCCATCCTGGAGCTCTTCCGCTCGCCGCTCTACCGGCAGCCAATCATCATCGCCATCCTGCTGCAGCTGTCGCAGCAACTCTCCGGAATCAACGCGGTGAGTTCAAAGGTCACAACAAGAGGTCACGCTGGGGTCACAGTTGAGTGTGACACATGGGCCTTATCCCATTACTTGCACTTTCACCCTTTGCTACAGGCATATTACAGCCAAACAGTTTTTAAGCATGTATCTTATTTGAGCTGTAGAGGTGGTCAGTGGGGGGAGAGTGTCAGAGCAATCTTATCACAGCTAGTTAGTTATGGGGGAACTGTAGAGCTGATGGCAATAGAGGATAGAACGTAGTTTTACCAAAGGTATCAATCCCTAGCCTGGTAAACCCACCCCTCGTACATTATTTCATTTTGTGCAGAGGGTCTGGACCGTAGTCTGTTGAGGAGCATGTAAGAGGACCGAGAAACTTCTAGCCAATCAGCGAACAGCAGGAGTGTTCGTGAACAATGGCATTGACTTTGTGTGCTACATTTGAATTGTAGTGCGTAGGTAGGCTAGTTGCATACGTGACGACCAGATGTTAGCGATTGGGTAAAGGCAGAGCCACTTGTTTTAAACTTCAGCAGAGTCCACACCTCCAGGAAGAAATCGTTTCTCACAGCCTCTGCTCCAGACCCTCTGTAAAAAAAAAATGAAATGAAGTACAAGGGGCTGGTTTACCAGGCTAGTCAATCCCAGCTTTACAAAATAACGCTGCAGTGTGTTGCTTGTACCTGAGCACTTGTCACAGACAGATCATTTCAGCAATTAGCTAGTTTACCTATCTGATGATCTGAGCGCTCACTAGAATCAGCTGGTTTACAAAATGGTTGGATCAAATATGTGGCAGGGGTTTTGACTTTCTGAAGACTGGATTGACACCCCAGTTTACCCACAGGACAGCTTACGCTACTTCTGTACACTAAGATGACAACTTCTGTAAAAATTGTGCAATAGAGATTCATTTTGTTAGATGTTACATAATTATTATTAAGTCATATTCATGTATGTGTTGTCATGTTATTGCTATTAGGTGGGCCTATTGGTTTATTTACTACAACTGGCAGGGTGATGTGCTCAGTGTAATGACAAGTAGTCTGTAACAGTGTGACAGCTGAATTTCTAGTTTGAGATGCGATGAGATGAAAAGAAGTAGGTAGGTGTGGGTAATGTTCACTCTAACTACCCCAAATCTACCATAGCCACAAAGACGCACTTTACAGTGCAAGAAGTCAATTGCAGGCAAAGAGGGATGTGTATATACTTTTAAAGAGTCAGGATTTAGTTAATTAGAAATCATACATGCTGACTAAAATACTTACTCTCTCTGATACACACAACGGGTTTGTTAAGTGAAAGGCATGTTTCTTCTACAAATCAAATAAAAACAAGTGCAATCAGAGATGGCAACCTGGTCCCCCATGTGGACAGACAGCGTCATTGTGGGCGGACAGACATACAGACATACAGACAGACAGACAGACAGAGACAGACACACACCCACACACACACGGACAGGATCATTGCAATAACTGGTCAGTGCCCTCCGGGGGACCAGGTAAAAATTGTACTTTAAATAGCAATGCATGCATGATACCACACAGAGACCCTGTACTGTTTCAGTATGCCCTTCTTACATCCTTTTACATACAGTCTATGCAAGATATTAGTATGGGCCCATGTTTTTAGATCGTTAGATTTTAAGTACCATCAGTTAAGTTGCATTATTCGTCATGAAGGGGGAATAGTCCTTGTCCCCACCGTAGCTAAAAAAAATTTAGCTAATAAAAAGCGCACCCCGTTCTTTCACTGAACCAGTCAACACCAAACACGGGAAAAGGTGTGGCACCTCATGGACGGTTCCTTCTCAAAAATCACCACGCGCAAAGTTGTATGACGCCACATTCTCACTCCAGTATGTAAAGGCTGTGTTTCTGGAGTAAGACGTGAACGCAAGTAGTCCCGGGTGAACCTTACTCATATGTTATGTGGCTTTATGAGGGGACCACGTATCCACAGTGTCCCCATTGCATCACTAATCAGCAGTGCACAGGGGCAACCAGATTGGAGTGTGAAGTTTCTTAAATGCTAAGAGAAAGTAGATAATCGGTGTCCGCACTTTCAGTATGTTACAGTGATTTGCCTGGTGTGTACAATCCAACAGTCTATTACAAAGAAGGACAAGGCAGACCACACGTTAAGGCGGATGCTTATGTGTTGTATTAAACCAAATTAAGCCAAAAAATGATATATAACATGTTAGGTCAGAAGAACTGAAGTACAAAGGTTTCAGGCTAAGGCCAAACTCATTGTACCTAGACGAAGTTTGAAAAAAGTATTGTTTTCAGTTTCTTAATACAACAACACATAAGCATTGGGCTTCAGGTGTGGTCTCCTTGTTCATTCTTCTGACACTTTCTTAAATGCTAAGCCAACACCCTACTGGAACCTTTCCAGATCACCTTCCTAAAAGATCATACTGTCCCCTTTCTCCTAAAGTGGGTTTAGGAGAAATGGATCAGAAGTCAGTAAGAGCTTATTTATTTCTGAGAGGTTACGATGAGACTGTTGTAAAAAGTAATATTTTCCTGTTGTGCAGATCTTCTACTACTCCACGAGCATCTTCCAGAAAGCTGGCGTGGAGAGTCCGGTGTATGCCACCATAGGGGCCGGTGTGGTGAACTGCGCATTCACTGTGGTTTCAGTAAGTCCTGGGTGAACCAAAATAAAAGAAACCCATTACTTTTTAACATGTTTATCTGAGAGCAAACCCGATTAGATAACACAGAGTGCTGTGTCCTGCCCTTTCTCTCTTGGACTGATAACTTGTGCTCCAAGTGGGCCAAAAACGTGGTTAGCAGGTCACTGTGTTTCTGTGTCAGTGTTTTTAGGCATAGTGTTTGTACAGTGACAGGTTATGGTATTTCAGTTTGGGAATTTTCATTTACAGTATCTTGCCATGTCATCTATCTTTTTTAGTATTTAATGCTTCTATTCCTTTTAAATGTAACAATGGACTCTGGCATTGAGTTAATATGCATCTTTGGGAACATAGTGGGGTTAGTTTATACAAACCACACAATAATTTCTTAGAACTTGTGGCTACATAAATACAGTTGTTAAGAGACCACTGTAAAATTACTAATTTCTCTGATTTCACTATTTATAGGAATGTGTGAGTAGAGTGAACATTTTTGTTTTATTCTGTAAACTACTGACAACATTTCTCCCAAATTCCAAATTCAACTGACACTGGAAAGGAATGGCTGTCATACATTTAGAAATGCTAATTTCTGAAAATTTGTAGTGGTCTCTTAATTTTTTTCAGGGCTGTACATTACTATGAGGGGCTGGGCATAAACAAATGAATGGATGTACATCAATTGATGAAGTCAATAAATACTAAATAATCAACTCAATAGATGTTAACTGAATAAATACTACCTGACTGTCCGTAACTCTGCACTCGTCCAAACAACAGCTCTTCCTGGTGGAGAGGATGGGCCGCCGAACACTGCACATGCTCGGACTTGGCGGAATGTGCCTGTGCGCGGTCGTCATGACGATAGCCCTCGCACTTTTGGTCAGTCCTGCCACACTCCCCGAGAATATTTGTTTTACATGAAGTTCAGTTGGTAGACAGAGGTGGAGATTCTGACTTCAGAAAGTAAAAACCCTGCCATGTATTTGCTCTTTAGGATCAGCTGGCTCAGAAAATGGTTGGATCAAATATGTGGCAGGGTTCTCAAGTTTCTGAAGCCAGGATGTCCACCTCTGTTTGTAAGCAACAGTAAAAAGATTACACGTCTTCATTTGGTGCTGTTCTTCTGCTTCCAAGCATTTCATTGATCTTTTGCAGGATGAGCCAGAAATATGTTTTCATTCTCTAGTATTGTAGTACTACTGAGCCCCTTATGAACCAGGACTCATATCTGATAACCTAGTTCTATACAGTGATTTGCTAATTGTCCATTACTTCTCCCGTATTTGAGGCATGGGTCTGGGTCTTGGCCTGTGTCTTATCCTAAACATTAAAACTATCTTTATACCTACATATTTGCTTTTAACCTAACTCTTCCCCTAAAATAATCCTAGATTACAATTTTTTTTTTTCAGAATTGTCTTGACCCTGTTTTCCAGAATTAAATAAGATCTTGTATTAAGATGATTTGTGTCTTAGGGTTTTAGGAAAAACAATTCATAAATTAGTAAGATCTGGCCCCTGGCCTTTGTCAAACTTCTTGAATTAATCTCTTATGTCAGATGTAATTCCAATCTAAGTTAAACTTAGCAACTTAAAATGGTGTTATACTGTTCTTTTTTCCTTTGCTCCTCACTCTCTTTCTCCATTCCTAACTTTTCTGCCTTCTGCTATTCGTCCTTTTCCTCCATGGCAGGACAGTGTGTCGTCAATGAGCTACATCAGCATGCTGGCCATCTTCGGCTTCGTGGCCTTCTTTGAGGTGGGTCCAGGCCCCATCCCCTGGTTCTTTGTGGCTGAGCTCTTCTCACAGGGTCCTCGACCAGCAGCCATGGCCGTCGCAGGCTGTTCCAACTGGACGGCCAACTTCATCATTGGCATGTTCTTCCCATACATCACTGTAAGTAACCCCACAGAGTGGAGGGGCCATTATGTTAGGGTCATGATCTTTAGTGCCTGTCATTTAAGGTGTAAATTAGTGATGGGTAACCTGGATTTAGAAGCTACAATCCAATACCACATATTTCAGATCACCTGGTTCTACCTGTGCTGTTAATACTTCAGTTAATAATTCAGTGATTAATTCTTCAAAATGGCCAAAGAGTGGTGCTAATTAGAATCATCTGATTTAGTGAATGACTGGAACAAACACTGTAGCATCTGAAGTCAGGTTGCAAATTACTTTTGTAGATTCTGACAGGGATGAAAATGAATGTTTTCTGTTGTTGTTTAATTGTAGTGTAAAATCATTTGTCACAATAACGCTTTGTAATCACATAACAAAATCTTGCCCGTGCCCAATGTTTTGCCCTCCACCACCTTTTCTTTTTCCACCCTATGTTCCATCTCTCTCAACAGCACCTGTTAGGCCCGTACGTCTTCCTCGTCTTCGCAGTCCTTTTGTTCTTCTTCTTCCTCTTTACCTACTTCCGAGTGCCAGAGACGCGGGGCAAGACCTTCGACCAGATCTCAGCCTGCTTCCACCACCACACTGCCACTATGATGGACATGGACATGGACATGAATATGGGAATGGGAATGAGCAAGCCAAGCACGGAACTGGACTATCTAGGAGGGGATGACGATGCCAACTGATGCATAATTGAGGGATACAAGAGGAAGAAAAGGAGAGATGTAGTGGTACAACATTGTCTGATATAACCTTGAATGCAGAAACAAAAACGCCTGGTAAACTTTTTCAGAGGCATTGGGGATAGACTTGTGCAATTACAGCAAAACAAATACCCATAGGTTGCACAAGGCATTATCCAACTTCAATGAATGTGGTTATGGGTACAGAGTGAGTGTGTATTATTCACGTGTATGTTATGTATGAGTGGGAAAGGGTACAGATTGGGAGAGAAAGATTCTTGCACTTTATTGACAAACTTCCAAGGCCTCCACAAAGAAGGACTATAACTGAAGAAAACACTACACGGTTGCTATGGAGCATTATAGTCTGGTCATCTACTGTCCCACATAACTCTTATGAGTAGTTTATTTAGGTGCAGAGTTCAAATTCACAACATAGTAGCTGCATTGTAACATGTTATTTGAAGCAGTTTTAAGGAAGAGTTCTTCACTTCCCTCTCTCAAAAAAGCTTAACTGGTAACTGAGGACATTCATCAAATGTGCCTTTGTAATTGTGTCAGAAGCACTTATGGCATTATCCAGGGAGATAATAGTCATATCACTGCACCTCTTGCAGCAGATTACACCACCTCTCTTAGTTTTGCCCCAAATGGAAAAAAACACTACTCAGGCTGTAACAAGCCTAGTCACTGGCCTCCATACATTTTAGGTGGTTTATATGGTACAAGGTTATTCACAATTATATATTTTTTATACTGCTGAGGTACATACAGAGAAATGAAGTATGCACATTAGCCAAGTTAAATAAGGCCAACGTAAAACACTTTGCTTTTTTAGATGACTACGTTGAACAAAAGGAAGGCAAGACTTCCTGGTTTTGCACAACAGAACTTTTTTTCCTATATAGAACATTATTACCATAGTGCTTAAAATGTACATAGTTTGAGTTTCTAATAAGTATGAACAAGGGTCTTCCAATATCTGATTCTCCTAACTCCTATTTGTAGTTTTTCATTGAAATGAGATCACTTGGATAACAATATTGTGAGAGTAAGGGCACCACAACTTAAAATGTTGGTCTACTTGTTGACGTGAAATATAGAATACAGAGTCCTTGCAGTTCACAACAGGAAGTCTGGAATGGAGGTGTGAGTGAATGTACTTCGACGACTGTAAAAGGAGAACCTTTGATTTCTGTTCATGTTTGACAATTTCTGTTAAAACTTGCATTTGGTGTGTTTCATATTAAGTTGTGTTGAGGCAAATGGCTCTCAATATAAATATATACATACACACACACACACACATATATATATATATATATATATATATACACATGTCATCATGGCCTTGTGTCAACATTTGTGTAACAAACAATTACCTAACAGCAGCATGAGAAAGGGGTATTCAAAGTAAGTGGCTCGCTCACCAACTACGATAAGTTAGGTCCAAGCAAGTGCTAATAGAAGCTCTACAGCTTTGTTTTGCTTTACTGGGTGATTTTACAGAAACGGTGCCATTTGTGTTTGAAAAGGATGTTGAGAAAACATCAGATATTTTGGTCTTTTTGATTTGATCATGTCAGTACTGTATAGGAAATACTTTTTCCCGCCTAAACATTGAAAAGTTATTGCATATTTATATATTTTTCATATTTTGTTGAATAGGACACTTCACATTTCAATTCAACCCCGTCAAGTCTGTATTGCAAACTCTTTATTGCATTATTCACAGCAATTTTTTAGTTTAGTTTCAAAGAAACATCTACATAAGTTCCAACAAATCATGTGTACAAGAACATACATTAAATATTGCAAAGATATTCATCCCAAAGCAGTCATTGAACCACGTAACACTGAAAAATGTAACGGGGTTAAATGTGACGGGGTTGATTATTTTTTTCTTAATCTGATGCTAATTCTTAGTACTAGCAGCTAGCAGGATGCTACATGGTATTATTCAGTTTATTCTTTTTATAGCTAAAAACATTACTTTTTCATAAAACCTTCTCAACTATGAATTTTCCCCCAAACAGTATTGAATGCTTAAGCTTCTATACATTCATAACAACCATAAAATATTTGTGAGAATTTAGAAAGTAGCTTAGCACTTGTCATGCCATACTGTTTAAGAGACTTGATTCCACTTCCTCATAAATGATGCTGCAGGATTAAACCGTAATTGTATTAAATAGGGTGGTGGTGGTTTTGTAACGTGGTTGAATTAAACGCAGGACTGAGAAAAATACTTAAATTCTCCTAAAGTCAAATTGCTTTTCCAAGGAACACATATTATACAAGTTTAGCATGTATATATATAAATGTTACATTAACTCAAAATTGACCATGCTGTTATGATGAACAATGGGGACAGGCAAAATTCTGCATACTCTTCGTACAAACACAAATATAAAGCTGGACATGTCATTATAACGTTTTCTGAGAATTATTAAAAACATGTAAAACTTAGAAATGTGGCAGTTCAAATGCAGTTTTTTATAAATGTTATGAAAAATGATAGTAGCATTACATCTTGGGACACAACTACTGAAATGGCACCGAATCTTTAGAATGACCCTACTATGACAAGTAAGGGATAATAGCCACCAAAGTGTGCATTCAACGGAGTTAAGGCAGAGGCGAATAACTTCCTGATGCGAAGCGGAGCAATAATGAAAAACAATAATGCCCCTCTATTAGGAGGTTAGCCACTTTAAATTACCATACCCAAATAAGTTATTGAACCGGTGGTATTCCACAAGGCAAGGTAGGTGACCAATGACACCCCCCACCACCTCTAATCCACCATCATGAAGAAGACACACTCAGGCCAACTGGTTTTGCACATGTATTTAAGTTTTACTACACATTTTGGTAAACTGACAATTGCACATAATCCCCTCCAAAAGAAAAGGGCATAAAAAATAAGACATGGGAAGACCAAAATAAGAGGGAAAAAAACACAAAACACAATCAACCAGCTGGGGTATGATTACAAAATGACAGGGGGCAGAATACATTCACTTTTTTCCAAAAGGGAGAATTGGTGACGGCAGACTCAACGAGCAAAACCAGCACCCGAAAAAACACACTCATGTCACTTTTCCACCCCCTCCTTGATGAACTTAAACAGCAAAAAAATACAAGGGCTGGTTGTCTGGCCACCTGCATGTGCCCCCAACTACAAACTTAAATGCACTAGGGTGGGGGAAGTGGGGTGGGGTGTTCTATTTCAGGGGCCAAAAGTTTCTTTTCTCTTCACTTCAGCAGTTTCTTTTCTCTTTGTCATACTTTTTTTTTCAAACATTTGGTGTGTAAAGCACACCTTTACACCGTCCAGACATCGTCTCCTTTGTGCGACTCCCCTGTCACTATATGGTTCCACTCCAGGGCTCCAGGACAGGGAGGGGGAGGGGGGGGGTGCAGGGCAGGGTGGTGTGAGCAGGGGTTGGACACACAGGGGCTTGCCTAGGACGGGAGGGTGTGAGCAGGAGGGGAGCTTTTTGTGCACAGTGAGGTGTGTGCAAGTGTGTCTGTGTGAGAGGGCGCGCACATGGGTGTGCATGAATGTATTTGTGTGAATGCATATAAGTGTGTGTGTGTGTGTGTGTGTGTGTGTGTGTGTGTGTGAGCGAATGCACTTGCATACGTTTGTGTGTGTCTTTGTTGTAAGGGGCTATGGCAGGAAAGGCAAGTTTGACCTCCCAGTCCACGCACCACAGAACCTAAGAACAGAGGTAGGCACAGACAGTATGCAGACAGATAAAATAAATTTCCAAAATAATCAGGATACTTAACTGGCATTTGGACATTCAATTTAGCAAGCAAAACAGGCAGCTGCAATAACAGGTGAAGTCTTAAAATCAACATTGTGATTGAATCAAATTGAACCCCCATCTGCAATCAGTCATTAGAACTTTTGGACCGCTGGAAAAATTGCCAAAGCATCATGATCAGTGGCCCCCACAATCCACATCCACAAGTTGGAAAATCCCAAAAACTTCCCACAGCACGGCCCCTTAAACTTGACACGAGGTCACTTCAGCAGCTGCTAAGAAGCGCAAAGGGTGCAAAACTAAACCCCTCCCCTCTGTGGCCCTCAAATAGTTACAGCGCTTGAACATGAGGGCAGACCCACCACCACCGCCCCCCCCTCCACCCCCCACTCCCCCCACCTCTTTCCGTGGTCATGTGATGCGGTCCAGTCACCAGTGTCACTCCGAAGGGGCAGCGGCAGCAGCTGTGGCAGCAGGTGTCTGCAGAGAAGTGACAGTCATGAGTGGACATACAATATCGGTATACATATCGCAAAACGTGGCTTGACTGGAATAAATGGGACATTACTTTAAGCCGTTTCACACTCCACATATGAAGATATTTGGGAAATCAAATTGAATCCTACTGCCCTTGATATCCACCCCCTTAGGCTGTGCACTGTCTAGAGCCTAGTGGTGAAAATTAAGCTGAAAGATGTTAAAACTATATTTAAATATTTGTTTATTTATCTCAAAACATATCGTCATCGCATATCAGCCATTTAAATATCAGCAGCCCTAGTTTAAAGGTGCTACATGTAGGATGGTGGTCAAAAGTGGTACTGCAACCAAAATCAATATACTGTATAGGAGTTGTCCCCCCCCCCCCCCTCTGAAGGCAAACCGAAAAACTCTGAATTTGCAGGCTGTAAAGCAATATTCTGACTTCACTATTGTTGCCAGTGAAATAAGTATTTCAATTAAAAAATGTAATCTAATATCAAAACCATTTTCTGATTACTTGCCAATTAGAATCACATCATTTAGTGAATGGATGGCACAGGAAAGCATAGTCCTTTACTCTCTGAAGCCAGATTACCCAACCTCTGATAGTTCTGATGGCCAACTATGACTGTTCTGTGAGCATGCATTGGAAAAAGTATCTAGAATAATGTGAATTATAGAAAAATAGAAAATGTGATGAATGGTAATCAAGGACTTCACTTTCAAGCCTAGTAGCCATAGAGGCCAAGTCTAACAGACAGGCAAGTTTTGCTCATGGCCAGCTCACCTCGCCTGATTTAGGGGAGGACTTGGGTGAAGGCTGCTTTTGTTTGGGGGAGGTCTTGAGATCAGCTGCCTTGGACGTTTGACCAGGGGAGCCTGGTTCTTCTTTGGCTTTGTCAGAGTCATCCTGTGTGTGGGCAAAGGGGAGACGCATCATTGTGTGATGACCAAGCACAGTGAATTTAGTTATGAATCAGGAAAGTGTCACTGGAAAATCCATAAATCCATTTAAGCTTATGTAAACATATTAATTTTGACACCTCACAGAAAACGCATAGCAGTTTTCTTAACTACAAAAGGTAAACCCAATAAGTGGCACTAGGACACACCTAACAAACAAAGTTCTGCCTAGAAAGAGAACCTAAAAGGGCTATTATAGCAACTTGGTTAAAAGTGTTTGTAAAAAGAGTGCCACACTATTAATATGACCATAATTAAAGAGTGACATTTCTTATTCTATTGTTCAGAAATACAATTTAAATTTCCCTAGTGCTCACTTTGGAAGTGGAAGACTCAGAGTTCCTCGGTCTGCGGCGACTAAACTGTTTGCGGGGTCTCTGGGCCTGGCCCTGCTCCTCGTTGGTCTGGGGGTCTTTGGGGGCCTCTGGCTGGCCGTTGGCTGGGCCTGGGCCTGGGGCTGGGGCTGGGCCCTGGGCCTGCTGCTCACCCTGGGCTGGGCGAGGGCGGAATGGTCTAGAAGAGAAAAGCGTTGAGTGCACGCACAGCACAACATCGAATGAATTGATGAAAACAAAACAGCAGATAAGTGGGTACAAAATATGGGGATAAAAAGCATTAGCAGCCTAATTGTACTACAGCTTCAAAACAGCACTAAAAAATCAATACTAGTTCAAGATCAAATTGCATGATGAAAGACTTCCTTGCCATAGTATGCCAATTTCTGTTCATATTTCATACCAGTGATTCACATGGTCTTTTGTAGCACACACAACTGTATAAAGTTGCTCTTTGCAAGCCACATTACCTTTAAGTTTACTGAAGGCAAACAGTAGACTAAAGAGAATACAAGTAAATAAAAATATGCAAGCAGTTTTTTGAGGACCAGGGGGGTATTTCCAGGTAGGTGGTTCGGTTACCAACAGGTAAGTTAGCTCAGGAACTAATAAACCTTGTAAAAGAACAGTCTTAAGGCTCCAGCCTTTTAGCAAAGCAAAGCATTTGTGCTCTTCAAATAGGAGATTTACCTCTTTCAGAGTTGGCCTACAGTCAAGGGGCTAAACCCACTTCCTGGAACACACCCCTGCTGTACTCTAGTGACCATGTCAACCAGTGAAATGTGATTGCTTGTGCCAACCTGCGGAATGGGCGTCTGAACTGGCGAGGGCGTGGCCTCTGCTGTCCGTCCACCGTTCCATTCTTCTGCTCTGCTGCTTCCCCCTGCCACACAAATCAACACATCAAGAGTAGGGCCACGACAACACCATTTCCAGACCCAGGTTTATTTTAATAATGGCACAAATGTAGGTCCAGAAAATAGCAGAAATCCCTGCTTGTAAGAAGTGCTGCATAGACAGTTAAAAAAAATAAGTCCGTAAAAAAAAAAAAAAACTTTTGTACACTGCTTTAAATTTGCACACAGCAGTCACAGACTACGGGCACATGGTAGGATCGGATTGGATTGGTATTGGATTGGGTGTTGCTACCCAACGGGTGGTCTGTCCCAAATCCCTGTGCACATGAGAGTTCGTGTAAGCGGATAATGGTCAGAGATCTGGCTGTTTTCCGCTACGCTAGATGGCGCTGTATTCCTTTCAACAAGTGGTGTTCTTCAGGTTGACGGCTGCTAAAAAGAAAATAAAAACTATCTGGCGGCATACAAAATAAAGATAGCGCTCGAGGAGGTTGACAGAGCAGCATTTGCATGCATGTTGTGCATTCTCCTTTGTTTGGAAGTCCGTATGAAAGAACAAACAGCGTTTTTGGTTTCCTTGATACGACATGAACTGTGCTGTCGGCATTTGATATTACAAGCAATTCAGGACAACGAGACTTGTTGAGAGCAGGCGCTAGAAAGCCTCGACGTTCAGTATGGATGAAAATCAGGGACAGAAGCTTCTAGGATCGAGTGGTCTTACATGCGCAGTACGCGAATCCAAACCAATACCGTGCACAAGGCGGCACCAAGCGGTTTAACATTGGCTTAAGCCAGGGGTTGCAATCGGATTCACGAAACCAATCCCTATACGATCTTTAGCCTGTGCAAATGAATTCGATACGATACCAAACCATTTCCAATCGGATTCAACTCGTCCATGTGCACGCAGTGACAGTTTCTTGAATATTTTGATTGCCCCATGGATGTTTCAATTGAGCACTCTTCTTCAGCATGTCATAATTACAAATTCAGAGGGTTAAATTATGCACGAAAGGAAATTAAATAAAAAGGAAAAAAACTAAAAAGTTAAAATGCTCACCTCTGCAGTCTGGCTGTCCGTGCGCCTGCGCTGGCGTCTACGCCGAGGGACGCCCTGAGGGCCCCCATTCTCAGTGGGCCCCTCACCCTCAGACGTGGGGCCCCCAGAGCCGGAGCCCTCGCCGGACTTGTCCTGGCCAGGGCGTGGCCCGCGTGGGTAGAAGCGCCGACGGAAGCGCCGCTTGTTGGGGGCGTAGCGACTGCCTTTGACTGGCACTCCCCCGGGACCAGTCACGTTAGCTGCCTCGGAGCCCTGGACAAAGCACACAGAGAGGGAGGTTTTACTGCTGGGTTGTGCAAAGGACACCATCTGAATAGGTAACAATGTAGGCAAGGTAAGATGTAGGCAATTACTTTGGCTGCCTCCACAACATCGAACTCCACAACCTCACCATCTCCTACACTGCGCAGGAACTTCCTTGGGTTATTTTTCTTGATTGCTGTCTGAAATTAAGAGGCAGTCACAATGTAATGGCTCATGCTAATCCCATTGACAAATAAAAAAATAAATTAAAAAAAAAGTCTTCTTGATGTTTAAAAAATGCCCCCTGCCTACTCCAGTCAGATTTACCTGGTGGACAAAGACATCCTCTTTGGTGTCGTTTCTGAAACGATAGAGATACAAGTTCGTGTGTGACAAGTTCCAGGAGAAAAGCAAAGGGATATGGATTCTAGAACATGCAGCTCATCAGAAATGTATTATTTATCCATTAACTTATTACAAGAATTACTACAAATCATTTCAACCCGCTGCTTAATTGCCATCCATAACTTTCGCCTCTTTTAAATTATAAGCGAGTTAAAACATTAAGAGGAACTGTGAGTAAAACCCAATTCAAAATAACCGTGAACCACGATAGATTTTGCAGCCTTCACGTTACCTGTTAATGAAGCCATAGCCATTGCGCACGTTGAACCATTTGACAGTGCCTTGAACGAGTGTGGCTGAAAAGACAAAGGGGTCGGGCGAAAATGATGGCAGAAGTTGAGCTCCTATATGGTTCGTCAAATGCACAACAGCGTACCACATCCATGCGCCCTTTATCGAGTGCAATGGTAGAGTTATTTGAACAATGTCAGGCCCATATGTAAATAATTAACCATAAACGTGGAGACAGCTTCTCTAACCTAGGTCAGGCAGGACACATTGCATGCCAGCGCTGTGTTGGATCTAAATGCCCAAACGGTAGAAACAGTCATTTGTCAATACAGTGAACGTCCACATAGTATTCGAGGGCACACACCAACACACTGGGCAATATTCTTCCTCACGCCTAAAAGGAACAGAATGATTTATGAACACCAGTATATTCCATATACATAACGAATTTGTTGCCATTATAGCAATCTTCTCAAACGAATCCCTAACTTTCGATTAAATTACCAGACTTGAAGCATTACACCATGCCCTAATTAAATAACCTTCACCTGTATTTAGAGCCCTCCCACTTCGAGCACATGATAAGCAAACAGGAAACTAAAGGCATATGTAGAAGACACAGGACATGTGGAGTAACTGCTGCCAACACACGACTGCCAGCATTACCACGCAATGTCTCCATTTCATAATTACAAAATACATATGGCTCGCGTATGCATGGTCTTATAATTACGCGATACACGAAGCTCGCAGGATTCCAAAATGTATACATCCGTCAGGTCGTGTTGGGCACACTAGTATAAGGTCCCGAAGCATACAAAACTAAGAACCACAGTTCCTCCTCAGGTAATTTGTATTTCTCGCATGGAAGCGAAGACAAACAAATTTCTTCAGCGTGCTTTGAGGTGGCTCTACAAATCAATTTTGGAACACCGTGAAATTACGGTCTCCGGTATTCCTTATAATGTTAGGAATAACTGCACTTAAAAACTTTCTGAACTTAATTTTAGTTCGAGTTTTAGAGTAATGACTTTATGAATTACAACACAGCAACTCGAAAATAATGACTCACCGTGCCCACTCTTGTGGCATAAGGTTTCAATTTAAGTCACAATTGAGGGAAGCCACTAAATGATCATATTTTCACCTAAACTCCACACACGTCTCCACGGCTCTAGGTCAATAGCAGTTCATGTTTGAGTTCCCCTACCTATCACTTTTCTCTCCGGCTGAGGTTGGTCTTCCACCGGCGCCGACGGTGGGGCGCCTTGCGCTTCTGTGTCGGTCATTTTCTTTCTGGATATGACTCTCCGACTGCCTCCCCCTCCCTACAACTCTTGCAACTTGCCCAAGCCGCCACCTCAAACTTTATCTCAATTTCCCAACGGGAATGACTACAGCAGCGTCATCCTCATTGGCCTCAGAACGACCAATCCGATAGCCCTACTAGTTCAACAGGTGCACGCGGGTCTCGCGCGAAAAATAATTGGAAGTAGTAAAGAATCTCAGCTTGATCTCAGATTGATTCGTTGCCAGCATTAAAGACATAGTTCACGATTTGGTTTTGGTTTGTCTTAAGGTTTTTCATGCTTGGGCTCAACGGCAATTGTATGTGATGCTGCTTATTTTCCAAATTGTTTGGATGATTCTGTATGACTTCGTGTGAGAACCACACGTTGTAAGCCAGGACTACAAAATGGCAGGTGTTTTTGGAGTGTAAACTTCGAACGGATAGTGACACTAGCAAATCGCGAATATCACAAAGGCGCAGAAGACTAGAATGGTGTGACTTTAAAACTGTAACTTTTAAACACAGCTGTACACAAGACATCATTTGATTGTCAATGCTATCCTGGATACTTTCAATTAGAATGTTTTATTGAAAGTCAACTGTCATTATGACTGGACATACAATGTGGACATACAAAAAGTTCAAACCATGACATTCAACCAATACATGACAACACCTGTCACCCAGTTGCGGATACGTCGGCTCGCGTAGCAGTCAGTGATAAATTAGACGCACACCACTGGTTGGTGGCCAAATCAGTCAGCAGCACAAACAACCAAACTGTACTGCCACCACCGCAGAGGGGCGAAGAAGAGGAACGTTCCCTCTGTCTCTGGCCCCCGTCATACCTCCCAGCCTCGCCCTGGACCTCCGCTCATAGGTCAGCAGCTTCAGGTTTCATACATCTAAATTTAACAGAGCCGTCCCACAAGCTAAGTTAATCGGGGGCAACCACTCGGCCATGCCATGTTCATGTTCACAAATTGTAACCTAGAATAACGAACAATAAACAAATAACAAACAAATGTGCAAAACAATGTAGATTAAAAAACGGGTTACCCTGACAGAAATACATTTGGCACCACCGTGTGCTCTGCAAAGTAGGCCCAAGAGCCAATCAACCTCGCACTGAGAACTTGCGCTTGCGTAATTTACGCAAAGGTTTAGAGAATTCGGATTCACCACGTGCGCACAATGATGGGGATGCTTGCTTGAATGAAAGGGTAGCTGGCCTGGCACCCATGAAGCAGGCATTTAAATTAACTGTATGTCACCGGACTTTTACAGGAAGCCTGACTACAGCAGTACATTCATATCATTTAAATATTCGGGCGGCAGTCTCGCTCAGACAGAGCACCGTGTTATGAGATCACTGTCTGAGTGACACACATGAGACACACTGAGACTTTGCGCGTTCACAATGGTCCAAGCAGCGCCCAGCGCGTGCCAGCAGTCTTCATTGAATGGTTGAGGGTGAATGCGCTTGCGCAGTACAGAGAAAATTGCCGAGGCGGAGGCTCATGTCATGGGCATTTGGATGACTGGGTGTGGGTGTGAGTGAGTGAGTAAAGTGAGAGAGCGTGAGCAAGAGAGGCTGTCGCGAGTTGAGGCTTCGCACTTTAGGCTAGCTACTGTCTGCGCGTCTCTCCCCGTCAGTGGCTCGAGCGTGCTTTCAAAGGGGGGGACTACGGGGCTGAACGTATAGGGTGGAATGAAAGTAGCGTGAAGCGAGCTGAATTTAGAGAACGGCCACGACAGAGGCACAGAGGCAGCAGACAGCAGCCAGACAGCAAGGGGGTGAGAAGGGAGAGAGACGCACACATAAAGAGGAAATCGGAAGGGGTCAGTTGGCAGTAGACGGATAGCGCTTTTAGAGTCTACAGAAGGAAAGACTGGACAGGGTAAGTGACTGAAATACCGGGCGTGATCACGCGTATGGATAGACTCCCCCTGCGCCATGCTCATAGTGTTCTGTCATTCCATGTTATCACACACGTAACGGACTATTTCAAAACTTCTGGACAGACCGATTTTTCAAGGATGTAAATTGGAGTTTTAAATCTGACCGTGTCATAGCCTTTGATTTATGTCTTCGGCGTGGTCAGAAAAACTCGACTGTCCAGACTATTTCCAGTCGATTGCACTGGCTTACCAACAAGTCCTGTGCGGTAGTTATCGTCGTAAAACGGCCAAACACTATTCAATCAAAGATCAATGAAGTTAAGATGTAAGGCATCAGGATTGGCACGCAGTGGCTACCTTGCGCACCGGGGTAGCGCATTACAGGCGAAATCGTGGACGACTTTACCTCTGAACGGTTGGATAAACGCTACTATACATTTCGAAACTGAAGTTATGCTGTCCGTGACGTATATGTACCATGCTTTTACGCTGACAAAACTACATCTGTCGCACCTGCTTAGTAATGGTAGCTCCCATGTCGGTGGGCCTCAGCGCTCGTGGAGTGCGCATGTTATCAGTGCTGCCGTCATTGGCGGCCCGTATGCGCGCAGCAGGCCTGTGGCTGGAGGTTCGCTGTGGTGAAGGGACTTCTGCCGAAATGAAACGTGGTGGCCGCCTGTTAAACAACAGTCATTAGCTGATATTTGCAACCGTGATTATTCGCAACTGTGGGGTCTGTTACGGCTGAGGTGCGTGTTTATGTGCGAAACTATTCAAATGGCGGCGTGTGTTTGCGTGTCAAGTACGGGCGGATTAGCCGCTCTTGGTGTGAATCGGCGTCTGTCGCTCCTGATGTAGCCTACTTGTCATCTTGAATGCATACCAATGTGATTTTAGGTTCAGTTTAGTTTTTCATTTGTCATATCAATTTTTCTGTGAAGCACGTTCAATAGTTATTTTTGTGTTAATTTATTTGTCTAGCAGCTCATTTATTTCGATCTATTTTAAACTCAGGTCATGGCTTCCCATGCACACGTGGAGCCAGCAGCATGACTCGACGTTTGGGCCGCAATACTGACGTTTACGGACTTTAAACGCATGGACTCTAAACTCTAATAAGTAGAATATCACTAAAACCGATAGCGTGCAGTGTTGTAATTTCATTTATTATTCACTGTTGCGTTTTAACGTGCATTATTACACGCATTTGACGCTGGCAACGTGTCTGGTCCGTTAACAGGTGCCATATATCTGTTGCCTTATTTAGCACACTCAGTGAATGTCAGTGAACCAGCACACTACTTAGAATGAATGAAGTCCTGTAGAGTTGCCCGAGTACTGTTAGATTTACACTAAAAATGAAAGGCCCTGTATCATGATAATGATAGCCTTAATATCCCTCCTTTCTGTCTGCATCCTGCATTATTAGTATTTTCACAAGAGAACTTTGAATAAAATGAATATTAAATATGAGTAAAATGACCTATCTGTATGTCTGTCTGTCTCTCTCTCTCTCTATCTATCTATCTATCTATCTATCTATCTATCTATCTATCTATCTATCTATCTATCTACCTACCTACCTACCTACCTACCTACCTACCTACCTACTAGTAAGAGGGCAAATAACACCTTCCCCTCCCATTCCCCTATGTTACAGAACCAAGATGGCAGACGCAGATTTGGACTTCACAACAGGCGATGCTGGGGCCTCCGCCACCTTCCCCATGCAGTGTTCTGCCCTGCGCAAAAACGGCTTTGTGGTGCTGAAGGGGCGACCCTGCAAAATCGTTGAGATGTCCACCTCCAAGACAGGCAAACACGGCCATGCCAAGGTTAGCAGTACCATCACACACTCTCAGAAAAGAATGTACAGAATTGTACTTTTAGGGGTATAAAGATTGTCACACCAGCACTACCCTCAAAGGCACCTTTTAACCACTGTTTTACAGCTAGTTTGTATTTTCTCCAGAGCTGAATAGGTACACATCAGTACCTTAAGGTCCAAATATTAGCCTTTAGGGGTACATTAGTACTAATTATACCTTAAGATACAGATTTGTACACCTGCTGTCCCCGTAATTCTGAGAGTGCAGCATGGCAATTGGAGCTGGGTATTTCCTGCAACCTCATAATTCAATGTGTATAACGATAGGCCTCCATACAATACATGTTGTGGTACATGGTGATTCTGAATAATCACCATGTCCTAAACAAAATTCTCCGTAATACGCGATGTAATTTTATATGATGGCAAAACTAAAGCCTAAAGCATTGCATTACTTAAAAATAATTCAATGAAGGCCCACAAAGATCTTAGACTACTAAAATTCATTTTATTTCAAATTCCAATTTCAAACCTGACAGTTATTAACTTATAATAAACTTTTAGTTGACTCATATGCTTTTATTTTTTGGATACTGTATTAGTACGGCAGCAGCTGTATGGATTCGTATTGATACAGGAGTACGCCGCAATATATCACGATACTGATATACAAAGTTCAGCCCTGGCAGCCACATCATGTTATTGCTGTACATCTACTGTATAGCAACGTGAGGTTAGATATGACTGGCAGAAGGGCCTGGAATGAAAACAGCGGGCCTGCTTGTGTCAAACAGGTCGCGTGGGACAACCATTCATGTCAATACAATACAGCACAAAAGGGGTGGAAACAATGGGAAGAAAGGCTGAGATGGATAGAAGCTTCCATCGGATCTGCTGTGTCACATGATGATTTGTTATTGACTTGCTTGTGTGTATAGGTCCACATGGTGGGTATTGACATCTTCAGTGGAAAGAAGTATGAAGATATCTGCCCTTCCACACACAACATGGATGTCCCTAACATCAAGCGAATGGACTACCAGGTTCGGTCACAGCCCATGCAAAAATCCCACTATAATCATAATGGCCCCTGTTCACTTACAAGCAGAAGAAACACATTGTTGTGTTTCACAAGCGTGTGTAGTTAAAGTCTGTCTTTAGACATTTACTGTAATATTGGAATGTAAGGACACCCAAAGTTTTCATCCATTACCCAGCAGGAATATAGCCTGGTAAACCAGCTCCTCGGACTTCATGTCATTTTGTACAGAGGGTCTGGCAATGTTGTATTAAGAAATGTTTTCTTCCTATAGGTGTGGACTCCAACCAAGTGGCTCTGCCTTTACCCAGTCGCTAACGTCTGGTCGTGACATATGCAATTAGCCTGCCTACGCACTACAATTCAAATGTAGCACACAAAGTCAACATCATCACTCATGAACACTCCCTCAGTTCACTGACTGGCTAGACAAAATTCTGCCTAAGAGCCTAAGACAGCAGTGTCAGTTGAAGCACTGCCAGACCATCGGTACAAAATGAAATGAAGTACAAGGGCCTGGTTTACCAGGCCAGCAAGAATATGCTGTAAAAACTATTACTATGCTCTCCTTATACAAGAGTTGAGGACAGAATTTCAAGATGGAGCACTCTCTTAAATTATATGGTCTTTCTTCTTCTTCTTCTTTCTCCCTGTCCCCCTCTCAATTCCATCTCCAGCTGATTGGCATCCAGGATGGGTACCTGTCTCTGCTCCAGGACAGCGGGGAGGTGCGAGAGGACCTGAAGATGCCCGAGGGTGACCTGGGGAAGGAGATTGAGGGCAAGTTCGACGCTGGGGAGGAGATTCTGGTCAGCCTCCATATTTTAAAAATAAATATGTACTCCTCATGGTATTTATTACTAATGGTATTTAGTTGTAACTCCTATGTATTAAAGCAGACCGTAACATCCACATACTTCTAAATGAACTTTGGGATAAGGGTGTTTCGTATTACTAAAGACTAGAACTTATAGATTAGTATCGGCACAGGTTTGATCTTGCTAATACACCACTGTTTCTATCATTCATGCCTATGCCATAGAAACTTTACAGATTTAACAATAAAAAAAATGACAAATGGGTATCCTTATGAGACTTTTTCATACAGGTCTGACGCATACACTTTGAGGCTGTTAATTTACAGTTGTACTCAGTATAGTGTAGGTTAGCGTTAGACCATACCATTATATGTAATATCACCCACGTTCAAGATCTGTAGACCCATATGATGTATGATATGCGATACTTGCACAACAATATATAACATTCTTTGGTACAATGTCTCATAATAAGGCTGTAGTTGTGAATTACAACAAAGGGTGTATTCAAAGTTTTTAACATAGCTTTGATTAATGTGGAGAATTGCAGCGATATGAAGAAAATGTGTCCATCTGTGCCTGTGTGCTGCAGATCACAGTCCTGTCTGCCATGAATGAGGAAGCTGCAGTGGCCATCAAAGGCATGGCCAAGTAAAGGACTGCAGGTAATAGCAAACACCCTGTCCATCAGACACCACTGTAAGAGACACAGACACCAATGTGTGTGTGTGTGTGTGTGTGTGTGTGTGTGTGTGTGTGTGTGTGTGTGTGTGTGTGTGTGTGTGTGTGTGTGTGTGTGTGAGAGAGAGAGAGAGAGAGAGGAGAGAGAGATGAGAGAGAGAGAGAGAGAGAGAGAGAGGAGAGAGGAGAGAGAGAGAGAGAGAGTGAGAGAGAGGAAGAGAGAGAAGAGAGAGAGAGAGAGAGAGAGAGGAGAGAGAGAGAGAGAGAGAGAGAGAGAGAGAGAGAGAGAGAGAGAGAGAGAGAGAGAGAGAGAGAGAGAGTCTATGCAGAGCTGGCAGTGGAAGTGGTGAGTATTATTGGTTTTATCTTTGTTGCTTGTGTGTAATCCTTGGCTATTTACAATGCTACATTTTATGTCTGTCTTGTACATTTCATGTGTAATGTATATGTATATAATGTAAAATAGAGGTGTGTTCAGTTTACAGATTCTGTCTACATTACACAAAGCAAGCATAGAACCACTTTAAGGCAATGTGCTGCATTCAGTTTAACATTGGTTAACATTGTTTTAACTTGCAGTTTAGAGTCATGGCATTATGCGTAGTTAAGTGCAAGTTAAACCAACATAAAACCAGCACATTGCCTCATTTTTTAAGTTGATTCTATGATTCACATTTTACAGTGTCTAGTTTAGTTTTAGATTAGGAACTCCCATGTTACAACATTTTTGCACTTGCTCTGTAAGAAGCAGCTGGTGACTAATAGTGTTTACTCGTTTTTAATTGTCATTAGTATAACCCAGTAAAATGGGAATAATATGAGGCAACAATTGTTCAACCCCCCTTTGGGTGTTTAAATAATTTGAAAGATAACTGCTAATTACTTCAGAAATAAAAAGAAATACCAGGGCACTCATACTTTAACAAAGTTAAAAAGCCTTTATGTGCAAAACACTACACACTTCCTGACAAAGGCTTCTAGCTGAAACGCGTCGAAGTGTTTGGTTTTAACCATGTTTTTTTCCCATTTAATAAGGGCTTTTTAAATTTGTTAAAAGATGAGTTCCTTGCCATTTCTTGATTTCTGAACTTTGGTTAAACCCTTGACCAAAGAGCACCATCCAAAAATTAAGTAACATGTTCCAGCCAGCTCTCCAACTTAACAGTTTTTCTTTCATTGTATAACTGCCAATTAGTCAAGAGATTAACTTTTTTCCATTCCATTCTGCTCATCTTCCCTCATCTGTTTTCTTCTCCCCTTGTTGTCTTTTTCATGCTTTCTGTCCCTCGGCCCGTGCCATCTTTACTCTGCACTCCTTTTTCCCCTTCTCCTTCCGTCCCGTCTTCGCCTCTCCATCTCCTCCTCCTTCTCCTCCTCCTCCTGCTCCACGCTACCGTCCGATGCCTCAAGGTCTTGACAAGATGCACTGGACCCGGAAAAAAACACAGAGAGAAAAAGACCTCAGCAAAGCTCCTCTCCCTCTTTTTTCTGTCTTTCTTTCCTTCCCCCCTTTTTTTCTTTTGTTCTTTGCAACCTCTATCTTTCTTTCTCACTTTCTGTGCTAGCCCTTTGGAGAAAATGAGTTTGATAATTGGAAACAAAAAAAAAAAATATATACATATATAAAATGTTTTCATATAATTAACTATAGAATCCAATGCCATACTCTGAATGTTACAAAACAGACAGGAAACACACATGTACATCTTTATGGAGAAGAGAAAGAGAGAGAGAGAGTTGTGTGTTGAGGGTGGGCGTATCTCTTGTACAGTCAAAGCTCCCATGTTGTAGATGCTGTCTTTGCAGACATAGGAGAAGGCTAGGGGGGGTAGGCAGGGGGGTACATGGGATATAGGACGTGGAGTTCACTTGCAGAGATTTTTTGTAAAAGGAAACAAAAAGAATGGGTGTCTACGCTATAAACATGTTATTCTGTTCTACTTTGTCCGGTTTGATAATTTCTTGTTTCCTCCTGAAGATGTACATACCCACACCCGTTTCTGTCACCACCCACAAAGCCGACACGCCACCTTCAAGTTGTTTTTGTCTGATGTAAAAAAAAAAAAAAAAAAAAAAAAGGTTCACAAATTGTTCATATGACGTGGGGTGGGGTAGGGGAGACAAGAAAAAAAGGTTGAGTAAGTCTTTAACCTACGTGGCATAAAAAACCATGTACTTCCAAGACAGCATTTCAACCTTTTTGACCAGGGGCACAAAGTCCTTAAAGCTCAGTTAGTAGTTACCTCCTACTGACCTTGATTCATCACCGGAGACCCTTAGACAGTCGCTGCCAACCTGTCGAGGCAGGTTCACACACGCCACAGCTCACATTGAGATAGCACCATGTGCCACTGAGTCCAGAAAAATGCCACTGTTCTCTTGTTTTAGCTGAACACTGAAGAAGATATAAAGATTTACATTACATTACAAAGTTACATTTTTTGAGTAAAGACATGAAATGCAATTGGTATTTAAAGAGGAAACATGTAATATTCCCTCATGAAGACGTATATTACTACATACATTATTTATTTTAGTTTGTTTACTACTTTCAGAGACTGTCTAAAGAGAAACCAACAGACCATATGTTGCTGAAGATCTGTTGGTGTAAATGAGGGGGAAAAATAAGAACAAATGTTTTGATTTCAAAAGTTGAGTTTTATTTGTTGTAGTGTAAAAGGTCACAGCGTGTTTGACATTAGGAACTACAACATATTTTTTTGGTTTAACATCTTGATTTTTTTCTGTTCTGCTGTTGTAACAACTGAAATAAAAATAAAATGTTGAACAATGACTTAATGCTTCAGTGACACACACAGTGCCGACTAGATAAAGTATGTTTGTCAGTCAGACAGCCCAGCTTTGCAGTCAAGCAAGCAAACGCATACTTGATGGTCAATGAAATTCCTGTGTTAAAACTACAAGCAACAAAGCATTGCACAGATCCCAGAGCAATACTATCTATTTCTTTAGGGTTGTGTAGTCACTTACTGGGTATGTTGACCCAGTGGTAAATCTTGTAATAGAGGGATCTTGTGGTTTTATTTCTCCACTAAAACAAACCTATAGGGCTCCTCTATTAAAAGGATTACAACAGACTTAAGTTGTCTGGGTTAGTTTTTAAATGTATCGGAATACCCCCTGCTCATCCTAGATTAAACTATAAAAGTTTGCTTTTACCATAAACAGAGATTTGTTTAGTCCTATTGATGCAGCATTTAACAAACATTGCTTAAGGGACCGATGGTAAATATTGGTAGTGCGTTAACACTGATCTAAAGAAAACAACGTGGCTCAGGCACTGCAAACCTCTGAGAAGAATATTCCAGAAAGTAGGTTTAGTCACAAGGGTATGCTCACTCAGATTTTGCTAGGAGAATGAAGCCTCTCTTCTGTTAGCTTTATGACTCCCTTTGAGCTAACTTAGCTGGGTTAGTCACAAAACAACTTAAAACTTTAAATACCCCCCAGGACTGGACATAAGCAGCATTGTAATTACAACAGTGGGGACCACGCATTCATTTTCAGATAGAGAGATACACTGAAGAACATCTGTCTCTTTGCAACAAAATGGATTTCATACAGTAACTAAAACATACTAAACTAATCGGACGACTTTCAAGAGGACTTACTAACAGCTAAAGAACAGGAGGCAGACATTAATACCAATTAGTCAAAATTCAAATGGAATTTTAGGCTTTAAACTTTATTCTTTACATTTCAGAGCACAAAAAATGTATAATAACTGACAATGTACTAAAAAATAGATGTGTTGTTGCTGTACAGCTTCTAATTTTGGTGGTAACTATACCAAAAGGTAGGAGAAGTCATCCAGTTCAGCCATTTTCATGGTAATGGGGTAGAGTTGGATCATGACCCGTGTATTTGACAAAGGAAGAGTGAATGGTTAAAGGAGAAGCCCGATCACTTGCTATGGTGATAGAATCTCTGGCCAGACTGGGTGTGCGAGAAGAGAGTGTGGCGGGGGGCCGACTGAGCCGCGGCTGGGAAGGAGGCCTGATGGGATGACAAAAAGGTCGTCATTATTCCACATTCAAATAAAAACATCTGCACTCGTTACAGGAATGACAAAGGATGTACATTATTCCACATTCAAATAAAAACATCTGCACTCGTTACAGGAATGACAAAGGATCTGCATTATTCCACATTCAAATAGAAACATCTGCATTCATTACAGGAATGACAAAGGATTGCCGCTATTTCACTTTGAAATACGAAACCTGCACGCGTTACAGACAAACGGAGCTCAAATTTCACTGTGATGCTTAACTTAAAACACAAACATAAATGTCTGGGTTTCAGAACGAAAGCAAACCACAAAAAGGATGTTACTTGTATAAATCCCTCAATTGTTATCTGGCAATAGAAGACCTCTTACCTCCTTTAATGTGTGTAGGATATTTGCGTATTTGCAAATATCCAAAGGGCTGGGGGGGAAAAGGGGTATGACTGAGAGGGGAAATGGAAAGGTTTTGGTATACCACAGGAGACGAGAGAGGAAGACGTGAGAAGAAGGGCACAGACAGGAGTAAGGAGAGTAGGGGGTGGTGGGGGTGGGGGTGTGGTGGTGGGGAGGGGTCAGGGATCACCTTGGCACTGGGGATCTGGACGGCCATGGAGGGGGTGGGCAGGAGGCCAGCAGCGCTGACATGAAGGGCCTGGGGGGGAATGGATCTCAGGGTGCCCTGCAACAACACACAAGGCTTGGGTCGCGCGTCTACAACAGGGCTGGGGGGAGGGTGGGGGATAGTGGACGAGGTGGGGGGAGGGATGAACTAAGCAGGGTGGGAATAGTCCAGGTTTGGTAAATAGGCCAGTCTTTGTTTTTACGGGCATAATGCTGTATTGATGAAGTTCTTCATTTAGAGGTTGAATGGTATTGAGAGGAAACTGGCTGGTAAGTAATGGCAGCTTCTAAGTTTAATTAGTTGGTGAGATACAAATCGTGAAAAAATATCTTTTAAAAATCTTTTTTTGTCCACAGCAAACATTATCATGACAAAATAAAATGAATAGATGACTCATGAATAATTACTGGTAATGACAAGAACTCATGTCCTCATTTTTATTATTCTTAATTTCAGTGACTGGAAACATGAAACTTGACCCTTTTCACTCTGGATTCCTGTGTACAAATTAAATATGAGAACTACATAAAAATAACCCTTTCATGTTAACATCAAAAACTAATCTCAGTCCTCATTAAAACCAGCAGAATCAACTTAAAGAAGAAATTCGTTGTAAAATGAAAATTGGCATGATAAAACATCATACCGAGGTGGTATGTTTGCTGAGGAGCAAAATTGAGCTAGCCTGTTGCATTTAGAACTTTGCTATTTTTTACCATTTGACCCAGGACACTAACAATGGAAGTGCTAGGCACCCTTATTGGAAGCATGAAGATTACAATTTTGCTCCTCAGCAAACATACCAACTCGGTATGATGTTTTAACATGCCAATTTTCATTTTACACCAAATTTCTACTTCAACTCTGTATAGTATTCCATACACCCTTTAGCATTGGGATTATTAGCTGGTAAATGCACAGACACAAACAGGTCTCCATCGGTGACACCTTCTGCAGCACAACTCACTTACCGAGTCAGTGAAGCCAGACTGCTGATTGGCATGTTCTAGCTGTTTCTGAAGGGGGATCCCAGCACTGGGTATAAAGCCTTTGGACGAAGTACAACACAGGTCCCAAGAGTGAGGATTGTCACATCATTGAAATACAAATCAAAACACATCCAAGAAGGTCAGGAGGGAGAAAGAATTAATTTAGTGTCCTATAACACATTCTACATTTTCATTAAAAGGTGCTATGCGTGTGAAAATGCACAGTAAGTAAATCGTAAAATAGTCCTAATAACGTCATAGGAGTTTAAGGTAACATGTTGAATTAAAATACAGATTTCACTGACAACAGAATGGATAAAATATGCATATTGTAAAACTTAATGTACAGCCCACAAATGCTACTTATGTTTTGATTTTGTGTTTTGCATCTTGCCTCCAGAGGGCGGCACAATGCTTTTATTTGCAGTAGTTTGGACTTCATTGCAGTACCAGTTCTGGCCACAATCCCACATACAGCACCGTTAATATTACTCATTTAAAAACCCTCCAAAATTGAAATGTATGTTGTGCTTAGTGGACGCCTACCTGGCTGAGAGGAGAAGTGACTGTGGACAGCAAAGCCCTGTGGCTGGTGGGGCAGGTACTGCACGGTCTGAAACGCTGATGCACCTAGGAGGATGGAGGAGAAAAGGAAAAGAAAAAGGAAAAGGAAGGATGTGTGAAACAATCCACTCCTGCTTAGAAATCAAATCAAGAGACTACTTGCAACTACACTCGCTGGCCACTTTTTGTCTCGACCTCCTCTACATGCCTAAATGCATTCAACTGCTGTCATGTGATTGGCTGATTAGCCATTTGTGTTAGTAAGCCAAAGAACAGGTGTACCTAATAAGATGGCCCGTGAATATACTGTGCATGAGCAAATAGATGTACTGTCGATAGCACCACAGCTTCTCTTTTTAAACAGAAGGGAGAAATAAATATTGAACATGTTGATTTTTTTGCAGGCGAAATATTTCCAGTTGGACAGTTAGACATTCTTATTGACCCAAGAAATAGAAAAATGTATAATGAGAAATTTAGTGCTTTTAAATACAACTTATGTATAATACATTGATATGACAAGAAAAAAAAGGTGCTAAACAAACCATGAAAAAACACTTTTAGTTTTATGTATACCTTTTCCCCCCCACAATGTTGTCTAATTAATCAACTTAAAAATGTATAGAAGGTCAGGGCATCATTCTACTAGCCTGGTAAACCAGCCCCTCATACTTCATTTCATTTTGTACAGAGGGTCTGCCAGTGACATTGCTGTATTAGGTAGAATTTTTGCCTAGCCAGTCAGCGAACTAAGGGAGTGTTTGTGAGCGATGACATTGACTTTGTGTGCTATATTTCAATTGTTGTGCGTAGGCAGGCTACTTGCATATGCCACAACCAGACGTTAGCGATTGGGTAAAGGCAAAGCCGCTTGTTTTAAACTTTAGCATAGTCCACACCTCCAGGAAGAAATCGTTTCTCAATACAGCACTGCCAGACCCTCTGTACAAAATGAAATGAAGTACTTTGGGGCTGGATTACCAGGATACTGCAAGCCTAGTGTCTGACCTCTAAGGGTGGGTATCGGCAAGGACTTTACGATACGATACATATCACGATACATTTGCCACGATACGATTCTATCACGATACATTGCAATACTGGTTATATTGCAATATATTGTGATATTCTTCTACCTAGTTCAGTGAAAATGTAAAAATAGAGCCGAATTATCAGTTGCTGTTTATGATCTAGATGGTCTTACATCTTAACGAAACTGAATTAAATACATAACAATAACATAACTCAGAGTTACTGAACTTAGGGCTGGGCGATATGGACCTAAACTAATATCACGATATTTGTGGGCTGACTGGCGATATACAATACATATCGATTTTTCAAAAACAGGATGAGCAAAGTGTTTCATGTTAAGTTAAGATTGCTCTAAAAGAGCTGTGCAAATGAAAAAGTAAACAGTAACATACGCAGGGGTACAGCTGAGTGATCCGAGAAAGCTCCGGCTGTCTGAACAGTGTGAACACATTAGGATAAGTGGTTTTGATAAAGTGGTATTGTATCATTGAAAATATATCGATATGGCGATATAGTGTCAAATACATATCTTCTTTAAAAATATATCGATATTACGATAATATCGATATATCGCCCAGCCCTAACTGAACTCAATATAACTCAAAAACATAAAGTGCATAGGATAAGAGTCAGAAACTGATATAGTATATTGTGAAAATTTGTATCACGATATTGATGTTTAAATCGATATAGTGTACTGCGATATGCTAAATTGCGGTATGGTATACTACGATAGTTTTGCACACCCCTGCTGACCTCTGATCTGGGAGCTGCTGGCGAAGCTGATGGGCACGGAGGAGCCGGGGGCGTAGCTGGGCGCGTGCTGGGCGCTGGTCACCGTGTACGGCTCGTGTACCGCCTGTCCCGCCGTGAACTGAGCATGCTCACTGGAGCCCGCACTAAAGCCAGGCTGTCCGGGAAAAGCACGACCCTGAATGGAGAGAACATGTAGTCGGCCAATTTAGATGTGTGACACAAGAGCCTGACATTTGCAAGCTGGTTCACCTCATGAGGACTTCATGTAGATGTACAACACTAAAGACAAACCGTACAAAGCTGCTGTCTACCTTGTAAACATGTTTACTTATTCCTTAAAACCATTATATTAAATAGATATCTTCACAGAGTCATCATATAATAACACCTTATTTTACATGACTATTGATAGAGAAAGCAGAAAGAACTGTTTTTGGTTCTTGTATTGTCACTAGAAGGAAAGAAGACTCACAGGAATAACGGGAGTCTGGAACAGCTGCTTGCTGCGATCACCCAGGAGACCCCCAGGCCGACTGTGACTGACAGGACTACCTTCAGGTGCAGAGAGAGAGAAATGAGAAGATCAATTGGCAGATCTACATACAGTAATAACATAGACAACATAGAGTAATAACATCACAAGAGTCAAATACAGGTAGCTCAAAGGCTAGAGAGGGCCTGCACATCTTGGTACAGTATACTGCAGGTGCCACCACTGTATCACTAGACAAACCACTTTAACGATGTCAGTCAGTCAGGCCACTCTGAACACATCAGTTCACCATTAAATCAATCTGTCTGTCTAGCAAGCAGGGTTGCGCTATTCATCTGATTTAACACAAATACTGGTAGCTCACCTTGCATGTTGAGCAGGTGCTGTCCAGAATGCATTGGTATGCTCTGCTGGTAGCTGGCCGAGGTCAGTGTTGTGATGTCACTACAGGAGAAAGAATGACGCATCATAAGTCAAGACCCCCGGACGAGAACAAGTCTCACAGTTAAAGGTCTCATTCCGTAAGAAACCGTTTTATAGTTGCTCTTTCTAAAATACAACAGGTCACTGCAAATGTTCTTGTGTAAATGTTCTTGTACCGCGATTGCCTCCATTAGTCAGTAAAAGAAAATAGGTGGAAAAACAAGTGAAAAGGAAAATGCATACAAAGTGACATAACTTTGTTAAACAGAAAAAGCCCTGCCATAGTTGTGATTACTGGAAGAGTCTCGTAGCAGCACACATTCACTTGGAGAAATATAGGTAAGTATGTGTGTTTGTTTAGAACATTTAAATCTTCTATTTAGTGTCCTATGACCAAATGGGCTTTGAATAATTGTAGCCTATCACTAGCATAGCTGAGATGACCTGTCATACTCCTCCACCAAACTAGAATAGCCTGTAACAGGAGCACTAAAGCATTTTTTCACTAAAACCGGCTCACAAGGCATTCATAAATACTAGAGAACACCGCAACATTAATGAAAAAAAAAAAAAAAAAAAACGATGCAATGAGACCTTTAAAAGAATGTCCTGAGTTCTGGGTCACTGCATGTCAACAGGCAGATGTTACACTTTGTCCTTTGTAAGCAGTGTTATCAAACTTGCATTGATTGGTGACACAGCTTACAAGTGCAGCTATTTTTCATCAAGGTCAAGGTAAACTTTATAATCCCACCAAGCAAAACTTAAGTGGTCATTGTGCTTCTCACAACATATAGTAATAAAAAAGTATTTAAGGTCAAGAACCACAACAGTAGGGACACATGAAAAGGTATATAGAATAAACATAAATATAGCTTCAGAAGAATAAAGTATGAAATAAAATATATATGGCTCTGTGGGGAAGAAAAAAAAACAATTGGTCCCTCTAGGCCCTGTACCTCTGTTCTTTCCTGCGCCTCTTCTCCTCCTCGTGCAGGACCTTCTTGAGCTGCAGGAAGAGCTGGTGCTTCTCCTCCTGAAGGCCCTGTAGCTTCTCCCCCATCTTCTGCACCTAGTGGGGACCAGGCCAGGCAGCCATGGAGACAGAGGGGACAAATGGCCAAAGCAATGATGGGTGTTACCAGAAAAGAAATAATCAATGGTCATGGCAATCATCAATTTTTTACATAACATTTATCTGACACTCCTTCCCAGAGCAACAGACAGCAAAGTAGAGACACAGCCCCCATGTAACAATGTGAGGTAAGGTGCCTTGCTCAATGGCACCTCAGTCATGGATGAGTCTCCCTCTCATCATGTTTCCTACTGGTAGAGGAATCAAGCCTGTGACCCAATCCCAAGACTAACTCCTTAACCATTCAACCTCAGCTTCCTATTTTTCCATCGTCAAGTTGAAAAGGTTACAAAGACCCACATCAGCAATTCAGAATCTACCAACCTGTTGATGTATACTTCCTGATCTGAACCTCACAGAGCAAGCAACACAGAACCAATAAAAATGGCTGCTGACAGCAAACATATCAAAATCCACCACCTGTTCCTTTGTCTCCTCCAGTGACATTCTCTCCTCCATCTCTTTAGTTCTTTTCCTCTCTTCCTCCTCCTTCATCTTCTGTTCCATCATCTTGTCCACCTCTTCCTCCTCTGAAATCGTTATATATGGTTTTTGGTTATGGCCAGTGGTGAAGAACTCAGGTCCTTTAAGGGTACAAACACTCAACTGCTCGTAAAAGTACTACAAGAAAAATCCTACTTACTGTAGGTACAGTGCAAAACAAATATTAACAGCAAAGTGTAGGTAAAGTATAGTGAGTAAAATACTGGATTGATCCCTCTGACTTTTTGATCGGACCAAAGAGAACACCAGAGTCTTTCCAGTAGCAGAATTAACTTATTACTCCTATTGAAATGGCCTTTTTTGGTATGCACACAGATTTTACTGTCCATCATTTCACATGTGTAGACATTTACTCTTGATAGACACACCAAATTAATTTCAAATATGCACCTCTATTTTCAGCACCTTTATTTTCACACAAAATAATAATTTACAATGAAATAAGGAAGGTGACAACCCAACTTCAAAAATACGTATCTTTTTGTAGATGGCAATATTTAACTT
Organism: Coilia nasus; assembly: GCA_027475355.1. Taxonomy (NCBI): domain Eukaryota; kingdom Metazoa; phylum Chordata; class Actinopteri; order Clupeiformes; family Engraulidae; genus Coilia; species Coilia nasus. The sequence goes on from CM050200.1 coordinate 22,937,847, forward strand.
ATTAGGCTTTTATAGTAATACTGGTGCCATGCCCACGTCATATCATCTTATTATACATCCCTTTATATATACCACTGTCAGGGCAGATGTGTTGAACAAACCTAAGAGTAAATGGGAATAGAAGACCAGAGCTCTCTGTATGGCTCTGTAGACTATTTAGTGGAGGTTTAACAACCCACAAATATCTAACAGATTTTTCAGCGCGTTGTACGTTCTAATGTTGTTATACTAAAAACTGCGGTATAACTAAAACTGGCAAATCAAGAGTAGAAAGTAATATTATTCCACCTACAGTGGAGTAGGGCTAAAGTACAAAGAAGCCTAAAATGTGAAACTTGTATACCTTACTTCAGTGAAATACTTTTTTGGATATACTATGGTACTTTCCACCACAGTAACTGTGTGACATAATTAACTAACTTAATAACTCTTACTCTGGGGTTTATCGCAACACCGACCACTGCCTCATTAATACTGCAATAAGAGTACTGACACTGGAGACACTGCTCAAGAATACGACTATACCTTGTCTTTTTCGCTCTCTTTCCCTCATAATGTGCTTGTGGAGGGCTCTGGCCATTGCATTGGACAGCTTTGGTCTCTCCAGTAGAGCGGGCATCGTAACGGGTAGTGGAGGTGCCAGCTAGAAAAAAGATGCAGATTATATTACTGTTGCGGAAACTTTATCTAAAACTTCCCATCTGAAACATGAGTGATTTTGTTTTGATTTATCAGCTGCGTTTTCATAGTACCGTCATGTCGTTAGCTGTCTGAAGACATCTGATTTAGCTAGCCAAAGTTAGCTTAAGTGAGAGCAGGCAGTAAACGGTTAACCTACGTTTGTATTCTTGTGGGTCCTTATAAAAGAAAAAACGCGTATGCGTTACAATATATTTTGTTTGTCTTTTGGCTTGTTCTCGTAAAGGAAAGGCTTGAAATAGTTTCCCCAAGATGTATTATTACTGTGTTTGTAAAATTACAAATGCTTCCGAGGTCACAGTTCATTTCGAGTCGTTTCCTTTGGCCAAAGGTTTCATGGGAAATGTGGTTCGTCATATGCAGGCGCGTGCGAGGACATATACACACACACACTCTCGAATATATGTCGCTGTGGTCTGTGTAACAAGTGTTGCTGTTTGGGACAGAACATACACACGAACACACGCACGCACACCTGTAGCATTCACTTAAGTCTTCCCATTTTATTCGGCAGAATTCAGATTTTCTGAGGAGGACCTGCGTGCATGTATGTATGGTATATTTGTTCCTCTCCAAATAGATGTGTGTACATCTGCTCTCTAGATATTGAGGGGGCCACACCCGATTTCAGAATAAAGCTATATGTGTCGCACCGTTTTTGATATTTGTTTTTCCAGCTTGGTGGAATGAATGCAGATTTATTTTTTAATCAAGAGACAAACAGACTCCAGTGATAACGTTTCTAACACTAAACCAATACAGGGGCAGAGAGGTGCATACACTTACATGTGTGCATTTACACATGTAGTAGTTTAGAAAGTAAAGTTGACCACCAATCATGGGGTTGCTGGTCTAATTGACCATCATCCTAAGTAGGTTAGAGGGTCCTTGGGCAAGACACTGAGCTCCATACTGCTCCCGATGAGGGGTTGACACTTTGCATTGCAGCCTTCTGCCATTAGTGCATGTGTGGGTGAATGTGAGGCATTGACAAGTTGTAAAGCACTTTGGGTATGTTGCTGAGTATATAAATTGAGATCATTTATTTGTTGCATTATAAACAATGAGGATATGGATGTGAAGTCACCAAGTCAATCATTTGTAATACAGACTCTGCACTAAAATAGGAGGGATAACATTTAAGATGATATCATTGCTTTACTTGTGTTTAAATTTAAAATAAAGACGTGTAAATATTTGTTTTTGGGGAAACTGGCATATGTACTGACATGGCAGTTATCTTATTCACAGAAACACTGAAATAATACTCAGTCACAGTTTTTTTTAAATAGTAAAAAAGGTTTTTATTGTAATAATAATATTAAAAAATATAAATACATAATGACTATAAAATAATTAGCATTAATAATCAGTCTTGTCTTTAGCACAGAGTCAGGAAACCCATCTGTCTGGCCAAATCCAAGACGCCAGGAATGGCATCAAGTTTCTCAACAGCATCATCGGGAAGAACGATGCCTCCTGTGCAGTCATTCCAAGACCTCTTCTCTTCCTCCCAGCTCCTGTCATGGATGCCTCCTGTCATTTTCTGGAGCTCTGTAGGGCACACAGACGCCATCATCATCTTTGTGACGTTGTCAGTCTTGGACTGAAGCTCCCTGTAGTAGGAGGCCATGCAGCTGTGGTGCTCTGGCATCTTCAGATATTTGTCCAGGGTGTAGCACAAGCTGGAGTTCTGAACTTGATTTGGGACTTTACCACAAGCCCCGGTGGAGAGGTTCACAAGAGCTACAGAGGCAGACGGAATGGGGTTGACCCTTGGAGCAATTATTCTTTCCTGCATCATGCTGCCAGACATCTGGGCTGGCTTCAGGCTCATGCTTTGCTGCTGACCGTGAAGGACTTCAGGGCACACTGACCCCATCAACATCTCTGGGGTGCTCTGAGCCTTGGACATAAGCTCCCTGTAGTAGGAGGCCATGTAGCGGTGGTGCTCCATCATCTTAAGATACTCCTCCCTGGTGTAGCGAAAGCTTGAGATCTGAGAGTGAGTTGGGATTCCACCACAGGCCCTGGTGGAGAAGCTTGCAGGAGCTGCAGAGGTGGACAGAGTGGGGTTGACCCTTGTAGAGATGACTCCCTCTTGGGTCATGCTGCCAGGAATCTGGGCTGGCTTGAGGGTCATGTTGTGCTGTTGACCGAGGACCTCAGCAGGCAGACTAAGGTTCCCAACAAACTTAAGGGGTCCAAGCTCCCTCAGCAAAGCAGCAGTGTTATTAGATGTGGTGATGAGGTTCTTGAGAGTCTCCACACTCTCGGAAGATGGCACAGTGGATGAGCAGATTCTGCCCACATGGAGAGCATGAGCTTGCCTCTGGTGAGTAGTAGGGGCAGACAGCACCCCCTGCTGTTGTGCTGGCATCTGCACATTTACAGCTGCAAAACAGACATTTGTTTAGTTATAGCCATTTATATATATTTCAAAAACAGAATGAAGGAACACTGTTCTGGATAGGAAATGTTTTCACTGAAAATGTAGGGTGCTGTTTAAAATAGACCTCTATATCAAAATTGGAAAAAACAGCAACATTGAAGCACACAGATTTAAAAAAAAAAAAAAAAAAAACTTTATCCAATAATTACATTTAGCCAAAAAAAAAAGGCCTTTTCTTTTTTTCTTTTAGGGGTGCCCCAATATCATATTTATACCTCAACCCTTTCAGCCATATTGAAAGGAGATAGATGTTCTTACTTGTAGATGGGCCAGCATGCTGCATGATCCCACAGTTGCTACCATGGAGCAGAGTGGGATTGAGCAGTCTCGTCTGGGTGGATGAAACACCATCCATGGTTGTACTTCCAGAGACAGGGGCCTTTCTGGAGTTCAGCGGAGCGATTAGCTGATCCTGGGTGACATGTGGAGGGTGAGTGAAGTTCCCCACAAAGGTCAGGCTCTCCTCCTTCCTCACAGGAACCACTGCAGGTCTGGTGGGAGCCACCTGGCTAATCCTAACACTGGTGTTGCCCACAAACCTCAGTGTCTGAGGTGCTGAGGTTGGCAGGTTGGTCACACCAGTGTACTGCTCCTGAGCCACAGCTTGCTGGCGTTTGTACTCCTTCCAAACCCTACCTGTAATATACAGCATATGTATTATAATCACATTCATCATACTGTAAAATTACTGTGAACACAAAGCAGTAAAGGATTATGTTCTTACTGGCAGAAAATCGTGTAGCCCGCACATATTGGTATGGGTGCTCAGAGGGAGGTTTCCAAAAAGGTGCCATGTTGTTTTCCTCAGCACTGTTGAGCCAGGTCAGGACTCGCTCAGAATGAGCCTGATGATCAGTCCCAATCCAGGATCCATTCGGGTTGAAAGTTCTCGGACAGAAAGCCATTGAAAATGCTTTGAAAATCGCTTTGAAATCGCAGAGGTTTATCACAAGTGACTTGCCTTCAGCTTGTTTGTGTAAGAAATTAGTAGGTTTTGCCAACATTCTAGTTTGAACATTCTACTTCTCCAAAATTCTAAAGCTTAACATTCTAATGAAAACATTTCGGTTGCTTAGTGATTATGATGTCACCAAGAATGCTCATAGCAGGAAGTGCAGTTCACATAAACTGAACAAATTAACCAACCTGGTGCTTTTACACTCTCCAAAGAGATACAGTTCACATATCAGCCATACTCAGGAACTGACTAAACTGACGTGATAAAGAAAAAAGGAATAATGAAATAAATATTCAGTTACCTGGCCATTGAATGGTTTTAGTTCTCTTAGTAAGGCAAACATAAGAGGACCTAAATTGTGTGGCAGCACACAAAACTCCCACACTTAAGACAGATGTTTAATTGTTTGGACTCAAACAGCTGGAAATCTTTGAATTACTAAAATCTCAACTTCACAACTATACAGCAATTAAGCCATTTAAAATGCAGTCTACCTCCTTTTTTAAAGGTATACTTCAAAAGGAGTCTACATCAGCCATAAAGATGGCTCTCACGGTATTCATTACATCACACTTAGCAGATGCTTTTATGCAAAGCAACTCTCAATTGAACAAGCTACATTGTTGCCTGGTTCTGCTCTATAGGCGCCACTACCATTACATCAGAGGAGGATGTGTGTGGGACGAGCCGGCCTATTACTAAACCAGGAAAAAGTGAAATGAGCCCTCCAAGTCATTGATCGTCAACAAAATATCACCTGTCCATTGTGTAAAGTTCTGAACACTGTTTTTAAAGCATGCAAGTGTCACTATTGCTTGGCACAATGGTGTATGTTTATGACTAAAAACAAAGAGTAAATAGAAGTAAATGCACCCCTAATTAAATCATAATTCTCTTAAATTAATTTCGTCAGTAATTTCGTTAGCAGGGGGTTTATAAACAGACTGATCTATATAAATGAGGACTTACTGTTGAATTGTCTGGCCAAGTGTTTGTTCTATAGATAAACTGTGTGTTAAACAACCTGTTAAAATCCCCCAGAATGCAATAAATGATGCATACTTCATATTAACACCTTTAGCTTTATTTTTGGAATCATTTAAATATTCATTCAATATTGCATGTTCCCACATGTGGAGAACCAGTAAATAACTTTAAGCAAACTTAAATTCAATCAGTGAAAAACGTACCACGAAATTCAGGCATAAAAATGTTTAAGTTTTGACTTTGACTTCTATACTGTGTAAATGCTCAGCCTAGTTGAAACTCTAGCAGGTAGCTAGCATTTGTCCTCCTGTTGTGTGAATGCAGACCAACACACAGACACATTGAAACCAAAGTATGAAAAGTACAATATTTTATTTTTCAAATTAAGCAAAAAGCATATACACATTCCTTACTTCCCTCTCGAACCTGTAAAGACAGAAGACTCATTACATATAATTAGTTCAAGACAAAACAAGTGCAATCAGAGATAGTAATCTGGTCCCCCATACACACACACACACACACACACACGGTCATTGCAATACCTATTCAGCCCCTCTGGGGACGAAGTAATTATTTGTTGGTGGGTATTTCAAGCACACTTTTTTACACTGACCCAGGTAACTTGTGGCTTTATTCTCCTAGTGAAAACTAACATGGGACTGACATTATGGAGTTTGTCACCATCACAAGACCCCTCTATTAGGAGGTTTACCACCAAATTCAAGTCCACATACCCACGTAAGTAACTAAACCAGCTTTTCTCAAATACCCCCCAGATGAATCAAAGCTCACTCACCTTTAGTCCAGTGGCACAATCTTCAGCTTCCCAGCATGGTTCCAGTTAAACACACGAACATATTTAGCCAGCTTCTGGGTGCTGGGGGGCTTTCTGGTCAGAGGAGTGTGTAGAGTAGTGGCCATCATTTTGGGTGGCACAGTATCAGCGGTGGCCATTGTGTTGGGTGGCGCAGCAGCAGTGGGAGGCTCCTTGGGGGGCACTGCAAAAATAAAAAATAAATAGATAAATAAATAAATGAGGCTTATGAGAATACAGCACACATGCAATGTTGAAACCAATTATCCAACAGGGCCCCCCCTCATACCAGTCAGTGGATATGTTGAAGGGTTCTGCAGTTGGATTAAACCCACACCAGGGGTTTGGAACTGCTGCTCAATGGACAGTCGCTTAACCCCATGTACTGGATAGATGCATCTTACGATCACCCTATGGTTAACAAGAAACAACTTGTGTCCGTTTGCTTCAGTCATAATGCAGTATGGAGGTAGCCTGGTAAACTAGCCCCCCATACTTCATTTCATTTTTTATCTGGCCGTGCTGCCATTGACATTACTGTATTAGATACAAGCTAATCCTATCTTAGTGTGCTACATTTGCAGACGTAGGCAGGCAAATTGCACGTGACAACCAGATGCTAGTGATTGGTTAAGGCAGACCCACTTGTTTTAAACTTCAGCAGAGTCCACACCTCCAGGAAGAAATCGTTTCTCAATACAGCACTGCCAGACCCTCAACATGAAATGAAGTATGACGGGCTGGTTTACCAGGCTACTATGGAGGCGGCACAATCTAGAAAACGAGTTACCTGTAGGCAGAGTCCCTCATAATGATTGGATTCTTTTCAGGGCTAAGACTTGGTTCAAACTGGACCTCATTCTCATAAATCACAGTGTCATTTGTGACCTGCAGGAAAGTTCTACTGTTAAGACTTTAAATACATGACATGATCACCACATGCAAAATCAAAACATCCGTGTACCTCGACCCTTGTTCCACAGCTGTTCACGGCAAATTCAAACAGAACTCTTGTCTCGTCAACTTCCTTGGGTGTGCAGGTCTTGTCCAGCAAGGTGGTTTTGGAGGGGAGTGCATCAGGCTTGGCCTGACTGAGATCACTGACCACGGTCATGATGCCATTGGGGGCACACACTGTAGCGGACACAGACAGGCACACGTCAGCCAACCCAGTTTTACCCATGTTCATGATGCTTGGTAGGCACTTTCCCAAAACGATGAATACCAAAACCACCCATAAAATACTTGGTTAGATTTTTAAATGAACATTTTAGGCAAAAAAAAAAAAAAAAAAAAAAAAAAATCATAGGCTAGTGATCAAAATAGACACCACTGCTCAATAAATTAAAAACTTCCAGAGAAGAATTCATCAAGTTCAAATTTACATAGCAGCTCAGGGGTGGTGAATTGGCAGGTCTTGGCCGAGGACTCAACAACCTCCAGAGACTCGGCATTCCTGATCAGGATTTCAAAGGTGGCAGAGATGTGCTCCAGGGAGATGTTCTGAATGTGAAAAAGGGACAGGACAGATTTAACATGTTTTAGAACGTTCTGTACCACAATGGATACATCAAGGAGAGACAATAGCTTAAAATAATGAATTCAATTTATTTATAGAGTACATTTGCCCAAAATGATTGATCCAAGGTCTTTTACAAACAGTAAAATGATAGACAAGTAAATAAAACCATAACCCAAACAAACTAAAATAGTTTAGACAGTCTTTAGAAAGTCTCACCTCATAAATGTAACCAGGTGCAAAAAGGGGAACATCCAGAGTGAGATTCTGGCTGCTATTGGTCATAATGTACCCGCGAGTGTCAGCCAGCTCTTGGGTTAGGGGAAACAAACCAATGCTGGCTACCCACAGCCTGTCAAACTCCTGGTGGTCAAGCCTGAACTTGATGCCGTTTTCCATACAGAGGCCATTGAAAGATGGTGGGTCTGTGGAAAAGAAAATTAAAGTTGATTTCACACCAATTCAAAAGATTCAGAAGAAAAATGGCTTCAACACTTACAGACATCCAGGATTTGAGCAACTACAGTGGTAAAATAGAAGTACTCATCCCTCTGAGGCATAATGTGAAGTGTGTAGTTGATGCTCAGAGAATACTGTTGAATTCCTTCCACATAATACTGAAAAAAGGCACAAAGTTAGTACATAAACCATCACAACTGTCAAGTTTCAGTGTAAAGGAGAGACAGAAATTCAAGGTTGAGAAAGTCAGTTCTGCTACACATTCCTTCCAATCAATTCACTTGAACCAGCTAATCCCAATTAGCACAACTTTTTTAGCCAGCTAGATGAACCAATTCATGAAATCATCTCTAGAGGACGCATGGAAAAGGAATGCATAGCTGAACTTACTTTTTCAAGCCAGTTTGTCCATGTGTGGTGTAACAAAACAAATTTACCAGTTTGGAGACAAGAGGGTCTTCAAATGGGACACGAATAGTGTAAGCATGGGTGACGTTGTCGTGGGGCACCTTGGAAATCTCATACCCTTTCTGTATAGCATCTTCCACAGTCAAGTACTCTCCATTCAGATTCACAGAAACCAGATCAACATCATAAGGGAAACTGCCCACATACACGGTGAAGACCCGGTCCTCAAGGACAGTTACTGCGGGAACAATGATAAAAATTGAAGATCTGCAGTTAGATGATGCATCCATCATATTTCATGCAGGGGCAGTTAATGTGCCTTACAAAAATTAAATCACAGGACAACAAAAGTAAAAAATGCAAAAAAATGAAATTAAAGTTTAAAAGGTACATTAAAGAGATGCAATTAGGCATATTGTGATGATAACAATATCATCAATCAAAGGGTAAAGTGATTAAATGCAAGTAAACGTGAACCCACAATTGACCATAAAAGGCACGTGGAACATGATTGGAGTAGTCATGGGCTTAAACTGGCGGAGTCTTCCTTCAAGGGCACCATCGTCCATTGTGAATGTGTGCTCATAGTAAAGATCCACAAAATAAGATTCATGGTATGTGTTGTTCATTACAAAACTCTGGGGAGGTAATAAGGACATAGTCAGGTAAAATAAATATAGAATAGATAAATATTCAGAAGTAACCACTGCTCACCGTCCTGACTCCTCCCTCAGCATTAGATGGGATGGAGATCTCTATGATTTCTGGGCCAACATCAACAGTGTAGCCTCTTTCAGCAGCAGTGTCATGGTCTAGGCTCTTGCCCATCACACCAATGTCAACATGCTCACTTCTGAACTCAGAGTGTGCAAATACCAGGGGAACCATCACAGTGGGGGTTCTCCAAACAAGGGTTCCATTCTCATAAACTTCATCAACTGAAAAGATCCAATTGTTAAAGTTAGGAATGTTTTTGGTGGTGGTTGGGTTGTTAAAATAACACCACAAAACCACCTACTTTGCGTGCATGCAGCAACCAGGTCCACCATCATGGTAGTCAACCTCTGTTGCAGGAACACTGCTGGGCGGATCATTTCAACAGTGAGCCCACTTACCTGCAGATCAATACATAGATAGACTATTTTGTCTCCAGAGCCTCACTAACACTGGTTTCTTCACTTGTCCTGAAGTTTTATATCACCACCCCCAATCATCTTTCCAAAACACAAGGCAAACTCCCTGGTGGAGGCAAATATATGGACATTTTTACCGTCCCAACTTCAGAGTGTGGCTGCCTGTAGGGAGCGCGGAAAACAATTCGACCTGGGGTAACATCAAAAAAGTACCCCAGATCCTTGGCCTTGTCCACAGACAAGACAACAAGGTCCTCCCCTTGCTTTAAAAACATCATCTGCCAGAATGATGTTACAGCCTCCTGGGCCTGGAAATTAAAGCAGTTTAATTTCAGTCAATAAACACATTTTACCCACAAACTGCTATTGAGCTCTTGTTTAAATAAAAACACATGGGTAGTGCTAGTCTAGTCTAGATATTTACCTGAGGTAGGGCAGAAACCATTGGAACATCTTTAACAGATTGCGTGTTTAGACAAGACAAGTCAGCCTGTACAGACACCTGGGGCAAAAAGCATCAATTTAATAATGTGATACTGTGTTAATCCCAGAGGAAAATTAAATGGATTACAAAGTTGAAGATTTGAGTCGATGCGGTCAGCCACATTATACCTCCATGTAGTTCTCCTCACAGGTTACCTCCTGGTCAGCCCATGGATGTGAAGGGGAACACATCTTTGTGATGTTATATGCCACCTCCTCATCGTTAACCACTGTGGTCAAGTGGAAGTTGAAGGTAAATGTCATGTCATCCTAGGGTTGTAGAAGACGACATAAAAGAAACATAAAGGACCTCTTCCAAAGAAGACATTGACTGACGACAAACTTCACACCCTTCTCTGAAGGGCAAGGCCCCTACCTTATTCTCAGTGTAGCAGGAGAAATAAGAAGCTCGAAGTATAGCAACTGCCATCATTGGGTAAACTCGATAAGTATATCCACACTGTGCCCCATTGTCCTCAGTGATGGGGAACTCTCCTGTAGCATCTATTGGGAAAAACAAGCACCCATGTCACAATAAACCATTTTTACGAAGCCAAATGGATATGGGCAATTCCATGGAAAATTTACTTGTCACACCCGTAACACCAATTAAATGCCATATTACGTTGCATGGTGGAACGTCAGCTAAATGTAAGCATTTAGCCATTTTTGGAACTTGCATTTAGCAAATTGCACAAAATAGTTAAAAACCTTATATCTGCTCGTCCCATGTCCATAATGTGGGATTGCATGTGGGCAGTTTCACACAAAGGTCATCCTTACCATTTCAGAGTTATAGTACAGAAACTTGCAATAAAATTATATCTTCTGGAAATTTCTGAGTTGTCAAAGGTTATAGAAAGCTATAGTTCTCATACTTTAATGCGTGTTTTGCATACATTTTGATTTTTTTAGTCTGTACATTCCATTGCAATGTCACATTCATAACTAATTTGTGGTTAAGTTTACACTTCTCAAAAAGTGTTCAAACTTCCATGTACAGTACAAAGCATATTTATATCAATGCTACAAATGATTTCAGTTCAGATGGGTCAGGATATTGCAATGATCCTGTCAATATGTGTGTGTATGTGTGCGCCCACAATGACCTCATCTGCCATCTCTGATTGCACTTTTTCCCCTCATTTAGGCATCCTTTCTAATACAAATCTAATGATTTCAATGTTTCTTTTTAAAACTTCCGATTTTGTAACAAAACTGTAACTTCCCAAAAAAGCTTCTCCATTTGATGTTACCGCTGATAAAATGCCACATATGTTCATCACATAAATCCTGATATGGATAAGGATTTGTATTAAGCGTTACAGTTTACCTGAAAGAAATAATATTGTGCTTGTTAAGGTTGAGACATGTTGTTCATCAACAACAGTGCAAATGTCACATCCATAATGCTGGATCTGCCCATGTATGTTTAATTTAAAACATGACATACCTAAAGCCTTGAAGCTAGGTTGAGAATCACCAGACAAGAGCATGAAGATCGCAAGGTGATGCCCTTGACACTCAATGCTAAATGGAACTAGAATAAAAAACAGCACGTCAGCACTGAAGAAAACTCAACAACACCTAAAGTTTAATAATGGACTTCACTTACCATCGGCTTCACTAACACAGTTAAAGCTGGTAAAGGTCACCACCAGGACCATCACCACTCTGTAAAAACAGAACAAAACAAATTCAAAACCCATCCAAAGGTGGGCAACCAAAAAGAATGAGTGACTTTAAGGATGTACCACTCTGCTGGTCACATGAGAAAAATGTACAAGACTGTCAAGACACATCTCCTTTTTGGGAACAATACAAAAAGCTTAAAAGACTTTCACTGACCCAACATATTCTCCAACAGCCATAGCCACTGATCTGACAAAGTGTCTAATGTAGCCTAGAGCACAAAGCACTCTGAATTACCACTTCTTTGTGGAGTCCTGACTGTAAAAGCTGTGGATATTCTACCAATACTACTTGGTCTCTTTATCTTCTTCCTTATCGTCCTTTAGTAAGTTGGCCTCACCTGATACTCATTACAGCCAATTAGCAGCTTTGCTGTGCTGATGGTAATTAACCCCAAAAAGAATAGAAATTAGTTTCAATCATTTCAGTCATTTGTTCATCAGCATAGGTCATATCGTGAGAAAAGCTGAAATGGCTTTGTATAACATTTCATGTTGTTAGTATTGCACTGAATGTCTGGACTTCAGTATTGTGAGGCTTTACTTCATCTCCTTATCTGTTTAGAATGAAATGGCTCTGACACATCTGATTGGATCTATTACCTACCTAATGGCCCTAATTGGCTAAATTAGGTGTTACAAGATTATCTCAGAACTCCTAATTTGTCCTCTGATTGGACGATGACCCCTGATAGATGTGAAGCAATCAGTTAATTCAGGTGTGGTGAAGCAGAGATTGGGAGAAATCATTTAGGGGGAGTGTTTGGCTGGCTTGAGAAGGAACATTGGAAATGCCCTATTCACACCCAACTCATACTTGCTCATACTACTACAAAACTACGTACAGCTCATACTACTACAAAATATGTTAGTTATTTGTTGTGTGGATGGAGAGTTGCAATATCAGAAACCATACTGCCTTTATGCCATACCTGTGACTGAATAGTTTAAATACTCTTGATTGCTTATTTAGAAGGAGGCTGGTAGTGTCCATCCCAGTGCTAATATAGTATTTATGATTACACCACTGAAGTCAGTAATGACTTACAATGCATAGTTGTTTATTGTCAAAGAATAGAAAACATTGTTTGTTGAACCAGTTTATTTCAAAAAGCATATTTTCATCATGGCAGCAAATGATATACCCAGAACAGAGATGACCACAAGAAGAACTGGCACATAGACCAACACACCTGAGGAACAATATAGAAAATTGATATTATATATTACAGACATTATTTTAGAGGCAATTCTTTAACAGCAAATAGTTGGCCTTATTTCTCAGGCAAAATAAAAATATAGAGCTCGCTGGTTACTAAGTCCCAACCCCAAAGTCCATCAGCACATTGCGGAATGAACACGGTAAAAAAGTGAAGCGTCAAACTTAATGCAACATGTGTCATGGATCTTTTCTCATTGATTTGACTTGCACTATTTTAGTATCTTGGCACTGTTCATGATACTAGAAAAAAACAAACATAAAAAGATCTGTGCAGCACACAACCTTAATTTTTTTAAAACTTGGTTCTATGCTTCACATCTTTACTGTGTGTGGCTCTCTACTCACCTGGGGCCTCAGAGGAGGCATCCTCAGTCAGTCTCTGCGTCTGAGGCACCCCCGCCTCGGCCCTCACGATGTTCAGGAAGTCACTGCTGCCAGCTTTGAAGCGGCTCCCTGTTTATATGTGTGAGAATACAAGTGAGTGGAACTGAACAATGACAAAAAGACATAACTCATACATGCAATCCACAGCCATATTTACAGCACTAAAGCAACAAAAAGAGCAGTTACTTCTTCTGCATGTTATTGTATTGATGTGTTCCTTCCTTATTGGTTTGCTTGTATTATAGGAATATAAATGTGCATGGATGTTTTATTATTTACACTGCTACATGTCAAATATTTATGAGACATCTTGTGTTCCTTGGCAGTACTGTTACACAGGTATGCCAATAACACTTGTTTAGAGAGGGAGAGAGAGAGAGAGACAGACAGACAGACAGAGAGACAGAGACACACACACACAGACAGGTAGACAGAGCAAGATTATTCATGAATTGACTGGTTACAGTGGCAGCCAGTGTTTTGCGCGATAAATGCCAGCAGAACCTGTTGCCCTTCAGCCGGTCATACCACAGCTTACGTTTACGAGTCTTGTCTTGTCTCTTCTCCACTATGGAGCCCCTGCCAGGCATCAGAATGCTGCTTCGTGGCACGCTGTCCACAGAGAGCGTGGAGATGGCGGTGGCACGGTAATTGCAACGAATGGTCAGCCTGTAAATCGTAATGCGCGTATAATGGTCAGTACCTGCCCCAAGGCCATAACTACTAAAAGATAATAATAGCAGATATACCTGAAGTCAGAGTCTCTGGTGATAAAGGCTTGTCTGGCTGACAAGATGTCTTGAAGTAGGACAATCTCATTTTCGTAGGTGACATAGTTCGCTCCAATCTGAAATCCAGGGAAAGAAATTATAAGCACTAAAATAAATGACCCAAGTAGTGGCATGCAGGAGAAGTCTCAAAGTAGGGGAAAGACCAACTGACTACCCATGGCCCCAGTGACAGAAGGGACCCTAGCAAACCGGATTCAGGAGAAATATAAAAAAGAAGGGGGAAGGGGCCCACCAAGACTGGTTGTGCTTGTGTGGTCATTATTCAGTGCATTTGACTTCAATGAACTGACCCTGCTCGTAGTTCCACAGGTGTCAACTGTGAAGATGAAGAGCACTCTACTGTTATCCGTCTCCATAGGTCGGCATCTGCTGTCCAGAAGAGAGGTCTTGTTGGGGTTCATCCGAGGTGAGACCATAGTGGTACTTGCCACTACACTAACAACTCCTTTAGGGTCGCACACTGCAGAGGGTGGGGGAGAGAAAAGCTAGCATTTCCACCTTTTAAAATTAAACTTCACATCATTTAAAGTTTAAATAGGCTCATTACGGAAACCTGATAAGGAACATTGCTTTAATGCATAAACGTACCTATGAGTTCATGGGTTTTAAAGAGGCATCGCTGAACTTTAGTCTCTGAAAGATTCGAGGTCTTGGTGCCTCTGAAGGTTACCCCAAAACTCCCATAGAAGTGTCTGAGGTTCACGTCCTGGTGGATAGAAATTTAAATTCTACATAGCCCATTTCATTAACAAATGGTATGGTTAGTTGTAATCAAAAGTTGCCATTCATCGGGTGGTCTTACTTCGTATTGGTAACCAACGGAAAATAACGGAACGTCCAGGATCATGTGCTGAGTGGTGTTGTGCATGATATAACCACGATCAGTCGCCAGTCGCTGCGTCAGGGGAAGACTGCCAATCCCCCATTCAACGTCCTTTTCGGAATGTTCCATGGAAAATAAAATACTCGCGTCTTTACATTCTGAAGTCACCTTAAGAGGAACTTAGGGAAAACAAACGGCTTTAACAGTTGGAAACAAGAAACTACATAAAATTAGTCATATTTGATTGGAGAAAACTTTTCTGTTTAAGTTTGTTTCTCCACTTACCCCGCGTGTAGTTTGCGTCAGTGCATTTTCTTAGCAATAAAATGATAGCGAAATATCTAGAGAAGAAATCGTCCGATGAGCACAATTTAATTAAGACAGGCCACCTTACCAGACGTTATTATTTCTCAGAATTACAGACTCACCTCAGCGGGCTGCCGGTCGTCATTTTATCCAACGTATGTTTTCGTCAGTTGTAATATAACAGCTTGTAATTTTTGTGTACTATAGCCTAATTAGGTACGTCGCCTCAGCAACTTGTGTTGGAACATTCAGTTGAATATCCAAGACTTTTACATACGGTTCACGCGTCCTTCAGCGACCAATTAATGGGCTAGCAAGCCCTTGCACATAATTAGGCGTGATAGTCACATTCCACGTATCAACTTGGTTAGATGATATTGTGCCTTTTGGCATGAACAGTGATTAAAAGTGATGGCATGGCAGTGATGGCAAGTTGGTATCTTACTGAATACGCATGTGTGACACAGACATGTTTTAATTAAACTACTAAATTGAGCGGAAGCACCTGGCTAAAGGGACTGGTCTCAGAATATGCATTTGTGAGATATTTATCGCATCAGCGGTATACTGTACATCAGGTGATACAGAAACATCAGAAAGTACTTCAGAAAACATGATAACATTATCAGTGATCATTCTGTTAACCACAGGTTACATACTGAGAAAGAGAAGTAACAGAAACCATTTGAGTGTTTTTTTTTACTCTAAAAAAAAGATCATGGCTCTGTCAGAGCCTGTTCCTGAACGACAGGTATGCCTCAGGCCCTTGGCTGACTCAAGGAGCAATACACCCATATCCATTTCAGGAACTATAGTCATGAAAACAAACAAAAATACTACAAAGGCTACATATTTTTCAGTCCTTTGTAGGTTGTGATGAGTATTCAGTGTCGATGTCCTCCATTTTCTTGTCTGCGAACTTGGTGAGCACAACACTATTCCACTGCCATTGCCTACTTTAAAGGACCCTGTTTAAAGTGACCACCCAGTGCCCTAGTGTCAGTCCTTCCAACCATACAAGCTCCTTGTTGTTCTTAAACCTAGTGGGCAAAAGAAGAGAATTTGCATGATAAATAATTTATCATAAACTGTCTGAACTAGACTAGATTGACTCTAAAGAAACATATACTGACCTTTCCGAAAGGATCTTGGAGGGAGCCTACGCTTAGATCTGTGTCCCTCTCTGAGTGACAGAGGCAGTGAGAGTGAGGAGTTCACCGGACGCCAGAACGAGGCCAAGTCAGTGTGATTCGCTGGAAAGCGGCACTGAATAGTCAACCTGAGGACAGGGCAAAATTGAAAATACGATTTAGTACGAATGATTTTACCCAGCCAACCAAAGCACAAATATAAATCGTAAACAGACTGCATTTATACAGCATTTTCTTACACTCAGTGGGATCCAAATTGCTTTACAATTCACATTTACCCACTCACACCCTCACTTATACAGCAATGGCAAAAGGCTGCAAGGTGGCAACCAGCACAATGGGTTCAGTGTCTCCCTCAAGGGCCTCAAAACCAACCACCCTTTTATTGCTGGTCAACTCCTTTACATCCTGAGCCACTGTCGTCCACAAAGAAGTGAACAGGTTTCAGAGATTATAATATTAACCATTCTCAAGTGTTGGTAAAGAAATAAATGTTCCTAAACAGTTGTCCTAGGAGAGAACTTCCCTGTGGGAGGAGCTCACCTGTAGGAGGAGTGTCTGTGAATGATAGGCTCTTTGGTTGGCTGCAGATCAGGGGTGTACACGACTTGGTTCTCATATACCAGGTAATCTCCCTCCATCTGGGGATAAGCAAGGGGAAGAATAGTTGGGTCTCTATTCCACTTGTTCACATTATTAACGCATATTCATAGTAATTCACAGTAATGACATGACCATCAGTGGGTGTTTTTAGACAACAAAATTTAATGAGCATGTCAAGTGTTTCCACATAAGGATTTTTTACTTGAATAACTCAAGTGTGTGTTAAAAAGTTAGGTGACAACCCAGTTCGATGGAACTTAATCTTTCCTGAATTTTTTTTAACTTGGTACTTGTATTCATACATCATTCATACACCACATAACTAGTGATAATTTAGCACTAATTCTAAAAAAAAATGCAAGAGGTCTTGACATGAGTGTGCATTTATGGTTCAACACATAATGTAAAGCAATCCGTCAGCTTGGTATCTGGAATGTGTGTGCGTGTGTAGCACGTATACATGTGCGGGTGTGTCTATACTAGTGTAGGGCTTACAGCCTGAGTGGTTCCGCATGAATTGAGGGAGAAGTTGAACAGAGCCCTGGTGCTGTCTGTTTGACTGGGTCCACAGGACGGGTCCATCAGAGTGGTGCTGTTTGGTGTGGTAGGAGGAAGTGTGCGAGATGTGTCCACAACAACCACCATCCTCCCCTCAGGAAGACACACTGTGGACACGTATAACTTTTTAAGCTTGAGAAATTGAATATGCATATTTCTGCATGCATGCGTGTGTTTGCATGCATGCATGTGTAAATGTTTGTGTGTGTGTGTGTGTTTGTGTGTGTACACATAATACATGCATGTGATTGTTTGTGTAAAGAGAACAAAGACAGCATGAATTACCCAGAAGAT
Organism: Coilia nasus; assembly: GCA_027475355.1. NCBI lineage: Eukaryota > Metazoa > Chordata > Actinopteri > Clupeiformes > Engraulidae > Coilia > Coilia nasus. The sequence continues at coordinate 22,955,585 of CM050200.1, forward strand.
CTCTTACTGGGAAGCTGCAGCGCTGTGTCAGGCTGTGCTGCACTTGGACTGTGTCCAGTTCAACCACACTCACTTCTACCTTTGCCACCAGACTCTGAAGTGTTATGTTCTTAACAGAGACAGAAGTAATCACGAATACAAAACAAATTACTTGACCAATTGTTTGTTAGGGTTTGTTAAGGTTGTTGCATGTCAAGGCTTGTCACGCTTGGGTCCACAAAGCGTTGTCAACCACATATAAAATCAATGCCAGTTTGTGTGCTTTACCAGGGACAGACCAACAACCAAAAATGTGAACTGTCCCTAGGAAACTGCAAAGTTATCCTGTTATCCTTACATCTGAAACATCAAATCTTTGACAATCACCTATCTAGTAGAATAGAATACATTTTGTATTGTCCACCAGAGTGAAAAATTATATTTGGCTGACCAACACAGACTACTGTAAAACAGACAGCTCCAGACAAACAGATCAAATATAGTATAGTATCTTTTTGATGATTTGCCACCTTGTTGAGTGACAGCCACATTGCACAGATGAATGCGAGTTTGAGCAGGCAAATGTTTCCTACCTCGTAGGTCATGCCCGGGGCAAAGAGCGGGAGCTCCACGCTGAGGTAATCCTCCTCCAGCTCCAGCTCAAAGCCCCCCAGCTCCACTAGCTCCCAGTCCAGCCGCCGCCCCCCCACGTACAGCTCCCAGGGCCGCTCCCTGGAGCCGTAGTGGAGCAGGACCTGCACCCCGCTCTCCCTGCACCTCCCCTCCAGCCAGGGAGCAGAGTCTGCTGGGAAGGGGGGAGAGGGAGGACACAGCTGCAGTGGGCTTGTTATTCAACACAGCGGGAGAAGGTTCAGGCACAAGGTCATTACGTACATGGAGACACACAAACACACACACATGCTTGTGGATGCATGCACATATGCGCGCGACAGACACACACACACACACACACACACCTCGTAGTAGGTAACACAAACAGGAAAATGAAGGAAGGAATGGGCTCAATTACCTGCCTCCTTCACGTCACAGACTACAGTGGCACTGTAGTTAAACTCCTTAGCGTTGGGTGTGAGACTAAGGGTGAGGATGAAAGCCAGGCTAAGTCTCCTGTAGCCTCCTCTAATGCGCTGGTGGCGGGGGGGGGGGGGGGGGAAGCATTGGCAAGCAGAGGTGTCAATCCCGGCTTCAGAAAGTAAAACTTCTGCCATGTAGTCCTTCTGCCTGTGCATCTAACACAGGTGATTTCATTAACTAGACCTACCTCTAGCTATTAGATCTAGCTGTGTGTTTGTGTGCTCACTGGGGACAGATCAGAAAATCAATTAGTTGGATCAAATATGTGACAGGGTTTTTACTGGGTGAAGGTGGAATTGACACCTTTGTTGGCGAGAAATATGGCAACATGTGAACAGAGACCAACAATGTAATACCACATATTTCAAATCACCTGGTTGTACCTGTTCAATGAATACAGGTGATTTCAATAATTAGCTCCTCTACTTGGCTGAAGAGTTCTGCCAATTAGAATCAGCCAATTTAGTGAATGTCTGGAACAAATACACGGTACTGGATTGTAGCTTCTGAAGCCAGATCTGGCCATCACTGAATACCAGACACTACAGACGGCAAACACTAGATGGAATGCGAATTTAGCTGTAAGTGACATAAACTGTACCACAGTCTTGTCCCTCGAGATGTAGCTAGTGCTTGTAAACATACATGGGGCCCCACCGAATAGCTAGAGAAGTATTATTTGTCAGTGTATATATATTGTATGTATTAGCACTAGGGTTAGGGTTAGGATTAGGTTCTCAGTTACACTTTTATTTTTGCTTTGTGAGAATTTACATCACTTCTGGCTAAGTTTGTATCCCATCTAGTGACAACCACTACAGACTGATGATAAAATATTGCTGTCTTAATACTACCCAAGACTGTATGTTTTAAATGTGTTTAAAACCTTCTATACCCCAAACATTGCACACCTTCTGTGAGATAGATGAGTAAGAGAATGGTACTCTTAATTGGTAACTGTAGCTGCCATTCTTATAGTGGATCTGAGAGATATGCAGGGCTTGATTCTTCGCCTCTGGCCATGACACGGGTTCTCCACTGATGTACAGAGTCTTGAATGACATTTCCCATGGGAACACACCCACAGTGATGGAGAAGACGTTCTCAGAGCACACTGTGTCTTTGAGTGAAGTATGAACAACAAATTAGCTAAGCCAAAGACACTCTGACTCACTTATGCGTACTCTATAGCAATCTAAAGTAAAAATATACAAGTTCAGTTCACATAGTATTTGGTCAGTGACATGACAATTATACTACAGTATAAACAAGCTAAAGTATGTTTTAGTAGTCAGAAAAAATAGCTAAATAAATATTTGGCCTATGAAATACATGAAACATGCATACTTCACAGCAATTTCTGTGAAAAAGTTTAGTTGCTGACCACGAAGTATTGTGTCAGTGACAATAAAACTATAATGTAAATGTAAAAATGTAGGTGTTTGTGGCTGGAAATTAGTTTAAATGTTCTTTAATAGTGTTTTAGTTTAAAAAATACATGAAACAGAAGACTAGAGCACTAACCGTTGATGACTTCTGGTGTGTGAGGGAGGTAAGGGGAGTGGAGGAGTCTGAAGGTACGCTGTTGCGTAAGAGGCCAAAGGTCATCCCGCCACTCGCGCATGAGGAAAAGGTCAAGAGAGATGACCTTGAAGAGCCGTCCATCCACCTCCACAGCCTACCAAAAACAAATCACAATAAAATATATATACATCATATATTATACTTATTTATTTGTATAAAATTCATAATTTCCACAGGTGTCATTACCTCCTTGAGTGACTGCTGTGTCTAAATATAAATGTTAAAACACCAGCTAACTTTCTTTGTGAAAATGCAGCAAAGGCATAATGTTTGTACTTGTCTTTGTACTGCATTGCACTAATTTGCATTTTACCATGTATGAATGAATCTAGTCACTTTAACTGTACTCTGAGAAGCAGATACCCACGAAAGAGTTCAACTGCAGTGTGCTAAAACCAAAGATTCTAGAGTGCAGTTAAACTACAGGTTTTACCATTTTTACACGTCTCGATACCATGTCTTCTTTTTCAAAACTTTTAACACTTTTGCATAAACCATAGACTATGGGAGCCAAATACTGTGCTCTTTCGCGTTCCTTGACACAATTCCGTTCAATCACCACTTCAACCAAAATTCATTAGTACTTCTCTCAGTTGATGTTCACAACCAACAAAATTTTTGCAGACATTTGGATACTCTTATCAAAACAGTTAACTTTAGGCTCACACCTAAAACAAATTGATGACAATGTTACAAAACACAACATTATGCATTTTTCCACACAACTGAAATAATGTAGTTAAGATATTAATCTTTTAGCCAAATAATTATTACAGTAATAATTAGCACGTTTATACTTACTTGTCCGTTTCTTTATAGCATTTTGAATTGTTACAGTATAGCTTGTTACCACATATACAAAGAGTTGTGTTGTTTGTGGGCAAAACATTACTATGTAAAAAATTGATATTGCTCTACCAGTACCATAGCCTATCCACAATACAGCAACACCATAGATCAGCATTATAGTAGGTAGGACCACAACCAACTTCTACAGACAACAACTATCTTTACATACATTTACATGGATTTCTGTACATGGACATACTGTACTTTCAGGAACTCTAAGTGATGCAGGTAATGAGAGCGGACCTTTTCTGCTGTGGAACACAATGTAACATATGTAAGCACAGGGTGAAGATAACACACAGTACAGTTCATCCTGGTGTGTTTCTAGAGTGATTTGTTTTCTTTTTCCATGATTGTGCATATTTAATTGATACAATTTACCTTCATTTCTGAAATATATACTACAGTTACAGAATTCTGGAAAAGTGGACATGGTATTGAGACATGTATGAAAATGATTGCCAAAAACTGTAAATGAATCACTTTAAAAGCCCTCGACAGGCTGCACCAGGTGTGCTCAGCTGCTGAGTGACCAGTGAATGACCGACAACACCCTTTGGTGTGGAGCCTGCAAGAGGAGGTTCTGGAAGTGCATAGGAACTCAGACAACTTCTTTGACCTTCTTACCCGCGCAAGTGTTCCATCTGCCCCGAATGGAATCCTGGCCTGCAGCACTCCGTTATTTGCGGTGACCTGGTAGCCACGGTCACGAACCGAGCACCCACTCAGGGCTTCACTGCCAACCCCAAGCCTCACGCTGCTGTGCTGAAATACTCCGTGTACCAGTGGATGGAGCACCAGCGGAGATGACCACACCAGATGTTCCCCGTCCACCAAAGCATCATCTAAATCAGAGAGGTAAAGAGAGAGAGGAGAGAGAGAGATAGAGAGACAGAGACACAGAGACAGAGAAAGAGAAAAAGAGACAAATAGAGATAGACAGTGAACGAGAGAGAGAGAGAGAGAGAGAGAGAGAGAGAGAAAGAGAGACAGAGACAGAGAAGGAGACAGGCAGACAGAGATGTTGCCATACACTTATATGACCACAAGGTGGCACCCAGCACTATAGCAGGGCTGCTTTTTTCCATTTACATTGTAAGGGAGCGATGTTGGCTGATGGGAAAGATAGGGAAAGATAGTTGGGCTACGCTGCCCTACAAAGGCATAAGACCTTAACTCACATACTGTGTGAAACTGAGAAAGATGATTTAAAAAAACTTCAGCTTACATGTGTTTTTAACATTACAGCAAATACAACATCTCATTAAACATTAAAAACAACCAAACTGACTTAAGATATTTGGCCACATGATAAAACTGATGTTTACTATTCAAAAAATGACATTATCTCATTCTCGCCCAAAAGTCAAGTTACGGTCTTTTGCCTTTGTATGGCAGTACAGATAATACCAGAAGGCTGAAGAAAAATTAGTCATTACTTATTGTGCATGCCACTGAGACATCCACCACTGTCGGAAGCTCTTGCCTCTGGAGCAGAAACACAGCACTGACAGCCTCCACCAACACTTCCTTGTCCTGAGTAGCAGCCATATAGGAAAGACACATACAGCACCGGATGTATAGATGACGTGTAATCTATACCTTTGCAGTATGAGTCTGTGGTAAAGGAGAGAGACAGGAGCACTACTCTGACCATGAATCTGTGAGACTGTGGAGAGAAGTAGGGGCAGCGCAGTAAAACATGGAGGTCTGTGATGCCAATGACGTATCCTAATGACAGGACCTCCCTCACAGTCCAGCGCTGCTGCTGGACATCTCCAGGCCTGTAGAATATCACCCAGCCTTCTTGTTTCAGCCGCTTTTTCTCCTCTGAGGACTGATTGAGTGAGAGTGAGAGAGAGAGACAGAGAGAGAGAGAGAGATGGAGAGAGAGAAAGACAGAGAGAGAGAGAGAAAGAGGGGGAGAGAAAGAGAGAGGGAGAGAGAGAGACAGACAAATATATATATAGAGAGAGAGAGAGACAGAGAGGGAGAAAGATAGAGAAAGAGAGGGGGGCAGAAAGAGAGAGGGAGAGAGACAGACAAATAGACAGAGAAAGAGCGGGAGAGAGACAGAGAGTGAGAGAGAGAGAGATGGTGACAAACTGACAGGAAGAGTTCAACATAAAGGGAAACACAGAGGAAGTAGATGTCCAGAGCATTTCGACAACAGAAATCACACCCATGTTAAGGTACACAAAGGAGGAAATGAAAGTGACATTCACAAAGGACATCAGTTTTCAGTTCCATTAACAAGTGGTAAAAGGGCAACATCTTGAGTTGCAACAACATGCTTCTCACCTCCTGTTTGAATTGCTTACTTAACTTCATCGCTTTCATTCTGTTATGAATTCTAAAGGTACTGCGGAATACAAACCATAGGGGGAGCATCTATCCACTTCCTGCTATAGTTGTGCGGTGCTGGGATCTGTGGTTTGACAGACACCTAGGAATAAAATCAATAATAACAATACAAGAAAACAGTTTCTGTCAAAGAATCAATGGAGGACACTTTCAGATTGTTAAGATAAGTAGAACATTTTTGAATGTTGCAGTTCTTTACTCATACAAGAGACATAAGGAGTAAAAATAATAGAGTTTTTATGAGTGCTGATGCTGATAAAACGCTAACTCAAAACATATGCTCATTATTCATAAGGACCATGACAATTAAAATGGTGGGATAACTCGATTTTTTTAGACATATTACTGTTGAGTGTTTTCAGGAACAAAACAGAATGAAAACATCATAAGGAACCATAAAGGGTATGTAGCTTGTGATGGGGTAACAAGGAGTAATGTATATTGACTGAAGTCATAGACAAACAGTCTCAGGGACAGATTTTACAACAGGGCAATGCCTAGTGGATCATTTGCCACTATTTTATTTGCACTGTATGTACATATTGTATATTGGACAATTTTTATCCTGAATATACTGTTTATGATATGCCTTCATTTTGTACCGGTGTGGGACAGTATTCAAATTTGTATGTACTAATCTACAAAGCATGACAATATAGACATTTATCTCTTATTGTGCTTTCTACTTTAAACCAGAGGAAAACAAATCTCCATTCCTCCTCCCTTCCTCTCACCTCCATGTAGTTCTCCTCACAGATGATGTCTCTATGGCTCCAGGGCAGGGGCAAGATGCAGTGCAGGTGGAGGGGGTAGGCTCTCACACTCCCCCCTGCCTGCCTGCTCACAAACCACACCTGCAGCCGGAACTCTGAGTCCGCCTACAGAACAGCACGCACGTCACGGACAAATAAAGAATGGAAAACATGAAGAAATGCATCCCTATCTGGAGTGTCTGGAGTTATTTTCATACAGTACATACTGCACTCTGCTCCAGATGAAAGGGGATCAATGCAGCATTTACCTTATTGTCCACGTAGCAGGCCAGGTATGACGCACGCAGCACCAGGTTTCCATGGTGATCGAACAGAATGGTGTAGCCACACTCAGCAGCCCGCTGCCTGGATAGGAAGTGTATTCCAGAGCCATCTGTGACATGAAAAATGACTCCCAATATCACAACCTGCAAACCACTCTGAATTTCTCAACACAGTGATGTTGATACTGCAGGAATTTGTTACAGCAATCCTTGCAACTTTAGTCAATGACATGGAAGGTCAAGGTCATTTGTTTTTTTTTACCTTCAATGTCAAAGCGCACTCTTTGACCCAGGAAGCTTGACTTGATGGACAGCCAGAAATTGCGCTCATGGCAATTGGTCACGAAGGTCCCTTATTCATAAATAAGGATTAAATAGGGCTGAAATGAGGGCTATTAGCACAAAACATTCACAGCGAAGGCACCTACTGGGTCGTGACCAGGTGAGTCATTTAAGGCCCAACTAGGTGCTCTCACACTTCGTGGAAGGCTGGCTGGCAGTCTAAGAATAACCAGACAAAAACATTGCCACAGGCGGGAAAATCATGATCTCTTCGCATGGCCACTTGTTAAGGTCATGTCAGTTTGGTTACTCATCACCAAACAACAGATTCTCCCCCAATGACGCACCCGGGACTCTGTCTCAGATATGAGTAACAGTGCTGTACTGTTTTTATTTCCTCTTGAACAATAGTGGTTTTACTGCCAAACTTCTTGCTTTTTGCTGGAAGAAGACTTCTTGTAAACACAACAGTGAGTTGTACATAATGATAATAATAATGACTGAAGGTTCAAGTTTTACAACAAACATCCTATGTCTGAATATAGACACTGGGCATTAAGTAGATGATCTTGTGTGTAAAACTGTAAATACGTGCTGCTTATGCCTGTATGCGCTTACCCAGTGGAAGTGTGCTGACTGAACACAGGGTCTGAATCACATAAAGGCTGGAAACACCAAAGGGTGCAAGCGTCCTGAAAAACAATATTTGCCAAAAATCCCAATGTAAAAAAAGGTATGTGACCATAATCACATAGTAATTTCTGTGGACTACAGAGTTCTTATCCCAAAGATAATTCTTAATTATTACAAAGAACAGCCCATCAGTGTGAAATTCAATTGGTAAATCATTTCTTATACAGGTGTAAATAGGTATAAACATCCTTCTCTGGTCTAACTTACCTCATGTTTAACAACGATTGATAAGGGGCCATGCTTGGAAAAATCTAATACCCGTAGGCTAGGCAAAATAAATCTAGTTCGTAAATGTATTTTATGTAACACGTTTTTTCAAGTCTTCTTAAGATTTCTCAAGATTTTAATCTCCTTGGGAAATTGTCAGACCTTTTGACTGTCTTCCTGGTTGTATTTGGTCCCTTTTTGATTGCACGTGACTGCTACACCTGATGTATAATTGCTGATAGGCTAGCCGGGGGCACTCGGGGACCTAATCGTCAAAAGAGAGCCCTAATTAAACTATTTTATATCATTTAAATGTGAAAATCAACATGGGTGGACTACAACAGGTGATACAAAAATAGTGCTGCCTTAATGCAGCAGCGAAATCTGGTCGCAGGCTCCGTTTTTCTTATCATCAGCAACACTCAGATAGTCCCTTGCGTGGAAGAGAGGCGCGTGGACCAGTAAACTGGTGAGGTGTGACTCAGGGACAGTCACACACTCATGAGGATATTTTAGTAAAATGAATGACGACTAAAGACAGACCAATGACGAAGACGCACAAATGCCAGACGCGAAGATGAAGATGAGGTTACCGCGTCGAACCAAGCGATGCGGTCCCTGTCGCATCCCGTTTTAACATAAGGTGTGTCAATGAGAAGAGTCATCATGAAAGAGAGAGGAATACCAGTGTTTCTTGCTAACTAATCCAAATACCGAAGTGCCAGAATGAGCAGCACCTGTGTAAGTTGGCTAATTTTGCGTGCCATTATGATGAAGCATTTTTACCCATGTTGCACGCACGCACATCCAAGTGTTTTAATTAGGATTGCAGTATTCGCAGGCAAAAAATGCACAACATGTAGACCTAGTCCTTCAAGGGCAAATATACAACCACATTTTTGTTTGTAGCCTACGTCCCTGTACTCCAATAACCTACATATTTCATATGCATCAGAAATGTCCTACAGGCGTTGCTAGGATACAAGGGATTCAAGGGCGTGTGCATCTCCATCGCTCTCTGTGGTAGACTTTGTTGTAACTATTTGCATGTAGCCTAATGTTCCAAATTATTGTCTGAATAGCCTTTTCTTTTTTCAGCAGAAACGAGAAACAACCGAACAGAAGAAGAGATTACAGCACTTTCAATCTGAGCTAGCAATTTTAGGATCTTTACAGGTTGGTTGGCCTTAGATTTCCAAGGCCGTACAAGAGTGTAAACTGATATAAAAACAAGGTTTGTTGGTATACGTTCCTTACTAACATTTTCCTCCTCCAGGGCTTCCGGTACTTTCAGCCATGGCTGAGGGGGAAAGAGGAGCTACTGCTTACAATAGTCAACGAGGACCAGGTCGTAAACATTAAACTCTACCTTGATAAACCCCCAACACTTCCATACAAAGGCAAAGTGCAGTAACTATGCAAACGCTGAAACTGAGAATTCAGTGTATGACAATTCAAAGTTGTCATACTACTGTTGTAGGTATAATAGTGGTGGCTTTAATGTACTTTTTAAATAGGAAGAAGCAAGGAATTTAGTCACCAGACAAAAGAGGTGTTATACAGACAATTTGCGGTCTAAACTCAATTTTGATAAAATATGTAGTTACTGCTGTGTGTGTGTGTGGGGGTGGGGTGGGGTGGGGGGGGGGTACACCCTTCACATTTCGGCAAAAAATTGACCATATCTTTTCAAGGGACAATACTACACAAATGAACTTCAATATGTTTTTCAGTAGTCAGTGTGCGGCTTGTGTAGCAGTATTAATTTACTGTCCTCTGAAAACAACTTTACACACAGGCAATTTTGTGTACATAGCAGGCCACAAAAGTGAGTACACCACAGTGAATATATCCAAATTGTGTCAAAATGGTTCATTTTTTGAGTGAGCACCATTGTTATCTACCACTGCCTTAATATGAAATTCACCAGAGCTGTACAGGCTGTTTTTGTGATAATTTTCTATTCCTCCATTATGGCATTACAGACCTAGGAGATGTTAGACACTGGTGCTCCTTCATCTCCTGTTTAAGGATGGCCCACGGGTACTCAATAGGGTTCAGGTCTGGAGACATACCTGTACTTGGCCACTCCATTACCTTCACTTTCAACTTCTTCAGGAAGGCGGTGGTCATCTTGGAGGTGTGTTAGGGGGTGTTATCATGATGAAGAAACTGTTGTGTGTCCCAGTTTCTGCTTCAGAATACCACAGCACATGTTGCAATTCATGATCCTTCAGTGAACTGTAGTTGCCCAGTGCTGGCAGCATTGAAGCAGCCCCAAACCATGATGCTACCACTACTGGGTTTGATTGTAGGTAAGGTACAATTATAATGGTACTGTTAAACAGGCCACTGCCACACATGACTGACATCATTTAAGCCAAAAAAGTTTCTTTAAATCTCATCAGACCACAGGATAGGGTTTCAGAAATTCATGCTTTTGGACTGCATGTCTTCAGCAAACAGTGTTCCGGCTTTTTTGTGATCAAGTTTTAAAAGAGGCTTTCATCTGGAAGGATGACCATTAAGACCGAGTTGTTGCACTGTGTGGCATATTATTTTAGCTCTGTCAGTCAGACCTCCCACCTCTGCAACCTCTGCAGCAATACTGGCTGGACTCATGCATTTAGTTTTTGACACCGAGTGTGTGGACCCAACTTCTTTGACTGATCCTGTCAATGCCTGTTCTGAAAATGCACCCTGTTTGGAAAGCCACCTAATGACTCAAGCCATGATGGTGTAGCTCAGTTTCATGGTGTTGCAGATTTTTTGTAGCATAGACCATCATTCTGTAAAGCAACAATTCCATTTCTCAAATCCTGAATTTTCTTTTTTGCCATGAGGAGCCATGTTGATCATCCAGTGGATAGTATGACAGAATTATAGCCAAAACAATGAAATGAATAGCTCTAATACATGACACATGCATTTGTATGGTCCAGTTAAGCAGACCAAAAGACAAAATGATGAATTGGACAAGTGGACAGCAAAACTCAAAAACATTGAAGTTTCATTTGTGTAGTATTGTCCCTTGCAAAGATATAGCAATTTTTCTGCTAAAATCTGAATGGTGTACTCACTTTTGTGGCATACTGTACAGGCATGATGCACAACTAAGCCTGTAGGGGTCCTGTAGCGGATCCCACCACAAACAACTAGTTCAGTGTACAAGAATTTGGATCTGCACCCGCTCTCTCATCCATCACAAATGTGGCCTTTGCTCTTCATTTCTCCCTCATAAAGAGCATTCTGTGTGTGCGTGTGTGTGGCTGTGCGTGTGTGTGTCTGTGTGTGTGTGTGTGTGTGTGTGTCTGTGTGTGTGTGTGTGTTTTGTTGACTGTGTTGTGTAATGCGATGCCCTCAGGACTGGCAGTCTCCTGGCTTCCCTGTCTCAGCGGCCTCCTCCTCCTCCATCAGTGGCTCCAGCAGCTACAGCTTTGGCAGCGGCTATGACAGCTCCCCATTGCCCGGGGAGAGGCCTCCTCCGCATGCAGCCAGGGCCAGGCAGCAGCAGCACACAGAGGTGGAGGAGCAGCAGCAGCAGCACACAGAGGTGGAGGAGCAGCAGCAGCAGCAGCAGCAGCAAACACGCAGGTGGAGAGGGCTGCTCACACAATGCACAGTGCACACATGCTTGCACACACTCACATGTATACTGTGGATAACGGATGGATGGATGGATGGATGGATGGATGGATGGATGGATGGATGGATGGATGGATGGATGGATGGATGGATGGATGGATGCCGAGCACCAACAGCAGCAGCAGATAAGCAAGTGGAGAAGGCTGCTTACACAATGGATGTTCACACAATCCACCATGCACACATGCTTGCACACACTCACATGTATACTATAGATGGATGGATTGATGGATGGATAGATGAATGGATGGATAGATGGATAGATGGATGGATGCTGAGCGACAACAGCAGCAGCAGACAAGCAGGTGGAGAGAGCTATCTACACAATACACAGTGTACCCATGCTTGCACACACTCACATGTGCAATGTTGAACATATAGTACCCACATACGCTACCAAGTAAATGGTTTGGGGGATACCTGAAAATTTCATGTTCATGTTTCTGCAAAAGCTTGCATTGTTAGGGCTCATTTATACTGCTTTTCTGTCTGTAAATTCATCCATTCCCAAAGTTATCTCTGTCAATACCCTACACACTACATTTCTGATAGTAAGTAAACTTTATTTATAAAGCACATTCAAATACAGTTTGTGCTGCCCAAAGTGCTGTACAAAACACAATAAACAGATTAAGAAAAAACAGAAAACAGACACAAATTACCACATATGAAGCTAAGATACAGACATAGATAAATACAGAAATTTTAAATAATAACAATAACAATAATTATTATTATTATAATCACAGAAAAGCAGCCCATTCCATAATGATGATATTGCTCCTTTTCGTCTGTCATTGTAAGCTCTCTATTGATGAAAGAAATGAACGTGAAGTATGGCCAGAAGGCTGCACTCCTCTGTGTTTTTTGAGTAGGTTTAAAAGAGCCCCTACAAACCTTTGAAAGTTTTCCATATTTCGTTATTGGGGCTTAGACTCACTAAACCAACATAAAACTGGCAGCAATAAAATCGCTATGTCACTTTCCATATTTTGTATGAGTAGAAAAGTTCCAATTTCATTCAGCACTGCTAGACTGCTGCTAAAGTTCTATGACGGACCTGAACAGAGCACATTCTGAAATCTGTACACGGGTGCTACTTTCATATAGGTTAGATTTCAAAATTCTACTGTTAATCCATAATTCTAATCTAGTTCAATGTAATCTAATATAATCTATAACTCACTGAATGCTTTAGGGCATTGCTTTGTGTAAAAAACATAAATCGCCTTTGCCCCAGGTGAACTCTTCAGCTATTGTGCTGTATGCAATTTGAGTAAATTCAAATTCCCAGAATGTAGCTATTTGTGAATCTGGGTTAAAAAGCATTTCTTGTAATGTTCCCATCACTGAACCTGCTGATCTTAAAGGACTTCAATGTGTCTGTTAAAATTAATTTTAAATTTTTAACTTTACTTTCAAATTATTCCCTTTTACTGTTACGTACTCCAAACGACATTTCCATCTGTTCTTTGTGCTTTTAGTTATTTAAAGCCCATTGAACTGACTCTGTTCATGAAATGTGCCATATCAGTAGTCATACCTGGCCTTGCTTTACAACTGTGATCTCTATTGCAGATGATTTTAGGCAAAAATGGTTGTTTGTTTAAAGCGCAGTGGTAAAAATATGGCGCATGTTGTCTGATACAGTCACTCCACTATATTATATATACTTTTCCCCTCTGTTGGTCTGGCAAATGTGGTCTGGCTTGTGACTCTACAGGGCTTTACAAGGTTAGTTTTTCTGCCTGTGTGTTTTTGTCTGAATGACAGTGATAATGTTCATTCCACAAATATGTCACAGAAATTAAGAAGGCATATATGGCTGATCAGTGACGTCGTGGTTGGTTTACCACATCTTCATGTCATGACCTACACGATAAATAGCAGTAGAATGTCGGGTTGTGGAAGAAGACATGAATTTGTGAGGTGAAAATTAAGGAGAAGCCTTATCATTAGCCTGAATGTCCAGAGGCAAAAAACTAACCATCTGCATTTTTTTTTCGTATCCCTGTGGGTAACGAATACTGAACATCTTGGCAAACAGACAGCACAAGGACCATAGCGATTCTTAACCACCAGTAGGCTGAAACACTGATGCTGATTTATCCCAAAGCCACAGAACTGCGTCCAACAGTGGTACAGAAGACACCACTAATGACTAAGGACATGGACGCTAACTGATGGTTGTTCCTGTCATTGGTCAACAATTGACTGTTGGCTTGGTATGGCAGGGCAGATCTGTCTCATTTGATTGGATCATGTAATGTATCACACACACTGGTTATCAGCCAGTCAGTTTGTTTTTACGATCTTGTCCAAACTGTTTTGGAATCTGTTGGTTTGGCAGAAAAGAGAAAATAAATTCTGTGTGATTTGAACATCTGGAGGAATTACAGGGAGAAAAGGAGAACGAACTTTGATTCTTTTCTTCATGCAAGTACAAATCTACCTTTCAGTGCAGCAGGTTTCCCAAAATGTTTTTCTCATTATTTCCACTATCTGCTTTGACCTATTAAGCACCGAGACATTTACCTATTTACCTCCGACTTCCCATTACTCTGTTACTATTTTGAATGTGATGTACAAAAAAAGAACAGTGTATGTAGTAAATCTTCAGTTACAAATCACACCATCGGTAGGCAGTGTTGTACACCATGCATTTGGATCAGGACCGGCCAGGCAGTTGGGGCTCTGATGTTTTGACCCTGTTCCAAATGACCTTTTTGGGGGGTATTTCATAGGAGCAGCGAGTCCCATCTCCTTCCTGCCTCGCCCAGTGAGAGAGAGATCGCTGTGCCTGTGAGTACATCTCAGCACCCAGTTATTGCTTCACTGCTTCACTTGATTTGTGGCTCGATATCCTCTCTTAAGCACTGACCTTAAATGGCCCAGAACGAGGAAAAAAGTCTAATAGGGGGGTGTTTTTATTGGGATACGTCCACAAGGGAAATCGGTTAAAAGTGTATGAAAATAGACTTGAGGGGGGAAAAAAACATTTAAATGTTTCTTTGGCTGCTTACTTATCGCAGGAAATGAACTGTACTCTGTTTCTGTTGGCCGGCTACGCCAAATACGGGCGTCCATACGCCTGGATCCGGTCCAATCACGAACGCCTGGTCAACATCGGGGGAGCCGACTCGCTGGTCAAAGACACGCCGATGAAGCTGATGTCGGTCTCGGACTGGTCCTCACAAGGTTTGATCGATTGCCCTCATGGCTTACATTAACGAGGCCAAGATGTTTTGACTGTTTCAGATGACCCTTTTCCAAACACACAATTTGTCATCTACGCCAGCTGCAAGGATACATTTCTCACACACCATGACATGACATCGCTTTCATACAAAGATGCATAAATGTTACATTTATAAGTTTTAAATGTATTATTTTTAATGAGGTCCTGTAGATCACAGTGCTGTGAAAGTGTAAAAAGGCGCTGTATGTAAGACATCTATGGCAAGTAACCATACTCATTTGCAGCCTGCCAGTTCTGTTAATGTCTTTGTTTTGTGTCTTGTCTCTAGAGGGGCAATAATGTTTCACCGGTATTTATTTAACTGCAGTACCAGTTTGGCCACAGTGCTGCATAAAGCACCTTTAAAAAAACATATACTTAGTTTGAACATCCTACAACCTAACCTGGTAAGACAGGCCGTAACTGTTTTGTCTCCTCAGATATCCATGTTTGGGAAATGGTGAGTGAGCTGGTGGGCCTGTGCACTATGCCCCCTCCTGACAACCCCTTCTCCCTGGACACACGCTACCTCCAGACTCTGCCCCTTCCCGACCGCTTCCTCGTCACCGGGGCCCTGCTCAGCTTTCTGGAGGCCCTCGTGGTCCAGGGGAGCCAGGAAGAAGTGTACTACGATAAGGGTGAGTCAGGGATTCTTGTCTTAAAACCAATCACCCCAGTTCTCTGGAAGGATATTTGTTTCATTGGGGAGGTTTGGCAGTTCCCTAGGTATTCAAAGCGGTTTCCTCTTGGCTTTGTCACCTTCAATTCAGGGAAAGACATCATTTGTTCACAGATGTTTGTGTTTAAAATGTTTTACCAAGAAACCTAATCTCAGATAGATTGACACTTGACTACGCCTTAAAGGCCAACTTGTCTCTCTTTTGTCCCTGCAGTTGTACAGGAAATTAAATGGCTAAGGCGTCTTCATGTTCACAGCCTGTCTGATGTGCTCCAGCTTCGGGGAAACGTGAAGCGCAGCCCCCCTGCACCAGAGGATTCCTGGGAGGAAATGCAACAGTGACATCCTGCGACTCTTGTAATGTGTTTTTTTTTTTTTTTACCGTGTGCCTACCCTTACGGTAAATGTACGAATACGTACTGTGTAGCCTGGGCACTCTTACTGAACAAGTCAGTGTGCGTAACGTGTTTAAAATATCCAGAAAACATGGAACAATTGTACTGTAATCTGTGAACGTTGAGGAGTTTTGGTGGAAAGGTGCTATCTATTATCATACTATACTTCTGTGTCTTGATTACGTTGTCTGTGCAATAAAGCTCTCACTCCAGAGAGGTGTGTAATAAACAACTCTGTCATGGATATCAGTACTTCTGTTTAAGTTATAGCTAAAGGTGCTATATGCAGGATTAAGGCCAGAATTGGTATCTTTATCAAATTCAAATACAGCAAACCATTGTTCTCTCTAGAGGGAAACGCACAAAAAATCTGAATTGGTAAGCGGTGAGTGATATATTCTGGCTGTACTGTATGTCAGTTAAATCAGTATTTTAATTCAGCATTTTGCCTTAATCCCTGGTGACATATCAGGACCATTTTACAATAACTCACCATAACTCCCATGTAGCACCTTCACACCTCTTGACCAGCCCTGGCTATTCAGTGGCCTCCTCACATGTGGTGGTGTACTCACTGCAGAACGATGTTACTCATCAAAAAAAACGACTGCTGACTGAGACTGAGACTGAGGAATGGCTTGATCACTAACAAGGCCTAAGCTGACCGGGCGGAAAAACTCAGCAACAGCAACTCTGTAGGAATGTGTTTGTGCACTCTGATGTTAAAATCTCACCACTCAAAGGCCTGTGGGAGTACAAACTTGTAGTGAGGACAAACTTAAGGTTAGGGGGGGTGGGGACCTCTCCATCATCAGGTCTGTAATAGAATTTTGTTTTCCCTCTCATGTGGCAAATCAACAGGTTTACAATCGCATTCCTCCATTTTTTTTAACTGTATTGTATTTTCACCTTAGACATTTTGTTGGACTCGGGGGGGGAAAAAAAATACAAATCACGTGCAGTTGAAGTCAGAAGATGGCTAGACCACACTTTGGCTAAAGACATTCAAGCTCATTTTTTCCTTGTTGCTAGTTTTTCCAAATACTTGGTTCCAGAATACAGTTTTACTTTCTGGTTTTGTTTTCATCACATTGTCAGAGTGTATACGGTTTACATAGACTTAGGTAATATTCAGTAGCACTGCCTATAAAATTGTGTGATCCAAATAGGGTTGCCACTAGAAATTGTGGGCCCTATGAAAGCATATAATTTTGGACTCAGTTATTCTTATGAATAATTAACAATATAATAATAATAATTAATAACAATACGTTGGGCCCTTAGAATCATTCCCACCAACAGCACCGGTGGATCTGATCCACACATATGGGGTAACCATCCACATGCTTCTCTCAAAACCCTGCAGGGTTAACCCCTTCCTTCTGTGCAGCGGAATCTGGTTCATAGCCTTCTGGCATTAACCTGCTTTTTAAGGTCACTGAATTGGGGACAGGGCTATGTGAGCCATTGTGTTGCTATTTTTGGAGTAATGCTTACAATCATTGTTCTCTTGACTCATCTGTTTGTGTCCAAGCTTCAGCCCTACTGGGTGAAGTTTCAAAATATTTTCATAATCATCCTTTCCTGACCATGTCACTTGTATGGCTACAGCTGTATATTTGTGCATCTGAACAGGAAACATTTGAAATTTGATTTGCGATTAGTGGCAAAGTCTTTCGAGTTATAATAATACAAAACTTTACTATGGAGGTAGATACTTCCTTACAAGTTGCCTCTTTGTAGTTTTTTTAGATAAATGTGGTGACATCTAACATTTGGAAAATGCTCACCAGGACAGACTATGCATATGGAGTGCATCATTTCATTCTACAGTCTTAGCTGATTTCTTTTCATTATTCCATGATGGCAAGCAAAAAGTCAATCTGCACATCCACAGGTATGCGACTGGGATTCAAAGCTTCTGAAGTCATCACAATATTTTTGGGAAGCATTCAGTTTAAAGAGTCCGTTACCTTATGATCTATGATAATGTCTGACTATGCAAGTAAACTGTAGCATCAGTTTTCCACCAACAACCCCAGATTAAGGACAAAATAATCAAGGACACTTCATCCATTTCACTGCTTCTGCCCTCTGGGAGATGGTTCAGGTTCATTTGTACAGACAACACATTTCAGAGACAGCTTCTTCCCTTCAGCCATCAGACTCCTGAACACTGTTAAACTGATCTTAATGATCTGCTATTTATTTATTTATTTTCCCCCCTTGACTGAGCTGCCTTCACAACTTTGTTGTGTGGCAATAAAGCATCCATCCATCCATCCGTCTATCTATCCTGTGAGTTTAAAGCATGATTTGTCACTAATCAACAAAGTAGATAGTAAAAAACACTTTAGTGTTTTAAGTGTGAGTGCAGACTTTTTCATCTGTAACATTATCTAACATGTACAAGAGCTAGGTTTGTAGGAGTAACAACACAAAGTAATATTTATGTATAAAAACTTTAATCCATAAAATACATATATATTTCAATTTGTACACAAAAAACATGGTATAAAACAAAAACATGAAAATGGAGACTTTAAAACCCTTAAAAGCAGGCACTTCTCATTCAGCTTGGACAGGCACAGTGCCTTTGTAACATACGTTAAAATAAGACTTCCTCCTTTGACTCTGAAGCCACATGTCAGTCAAACACAGAAATAATTCATGACAAAACACAAACAAACAAACAAACAAACAAGTCAGGCACCTTTATAAAGCTTACGCCTTGCAACCGGTCTGTCAGCTTATGTAACATGCCACGTTGCTTCAGTAACTGCGAATATGGTGGGGGGGGGGGGTGGGGGGGGGGGGGGGATGGTTGAGGGAGATTTTATAGATCCCAGACAGACATTTTGACTGTGGAAGCTTGGCATGTTGCCCACTCTTTTCCTGACTGCATTTGTGCTGGTGCCTGAGGGCGAGAATCCAAAATGCCACTTAGGCACCGGCAAAGGGCCCCTGCCACTGTTCCCGTGATCGCATCACTGCGTCATGCTTCCCTTCATTACCAGGTGTGACTGGCACCAGGATACAGCAGCAGCCCACACAGCGTGTGTGTGTGTGTGTGTGTGTGTGTGTGTGTGTGTGTGTGTGTGTGTGTGTGTGTGTGTGTGTGTGTGTGTGTGTGTGTGTGTGTGTGTGTGTGCACGTGCATGAGGAGGGCATGAGTATACCAAGTGTGACTGGGTTTGTCAGTGAGTGTATAGGTATGTGTATGCGTGAGAAAGAAAGAGAGAGGGCAACAATTTTCTGGGCCGATGTTCCAGGGCAGTCACGCAGGGTCATGTCCTAAAAGTGGGATGATGGGAGGAGGCCTATAAAATGCAGGTGCACACTTATAAGCACAATCAGCAGGCTACAATGAGCACACCGTGCTCCCTTTGGAGAGCACAGACACTCACGCACACACGCACAGGAATATATTACGCCGAAGCCCATGGGGAATATCATGATCTGGCTACCTGCCTGCCCAACACCTCCTGCCCCAGAATGCAAATCACTGAACAGTCGGTCATGGTTACAGAGATCTGGCTCTGATTAGGGTATAGGGAAGAAGACAGGATGAGCCCCTTATGATACCTAATCAGATAGTGTGTTAGTGACGACACCAAAATACTCTTTATGACAGAAGTGACTAAAATGCAAACAAATGTATGAATAAAGCAGTCACCAGACTACTTCAATTTGTTGAGTGATACTATGCAAATAATCTAAACCTGTAGGTTTGTTAGGGTGTAAAACAAATTAATTAGTGTGTAAGTTTGTGTGTATGTGTGTGTGTCCATTACTTGTATGTGTAAGCCATGCAGCAGGTGTTGGAAAAGTGCCCAGTGTTTGTTCTATTCTTACAAACTCGACCAGCTGCCAGATTTTGCACGTAGGAAATAACAAATTGCAGCTTTTGCAAACTGTGATGAGAGGTCTTCACCTCATCTGACCTTCTGTGTCATCCCCTTCCCCAAATTCCAGCATTAAAAAAAGTTAACTTGATGCCCAATCATGTTGAAGAGAAAGCCAATATTCTAAAATAAAAATAATTTTATAAATAAATAGCAATAAAACAGCAGTAACTGTTAATGTAAATACTCTGTGAAATCTACTGTGTAGATTTGTCAGTTCAGTAAAGTAGACTGAGGTGATGTTGAAATCAAGCATTATCCCTTTTGTCCGGTTTGAATTTTGTGGTTGTGCAGTCCTTGAGATGAATCTGACATCACTCCTAACTTGGAAAAGAACGATTAAACCCTCCACAGTTGCTAGGGAAACAGGTTGATCCGATCTTCTGTTCTGTCTTTCGAGATAAGGGAATGAAAAAACAGAGTCCTCCCCAAGTGACACAGACAGGCCCCCGTTGAGCTTCCCTTCCCTCTGTCTATGTAGATGAAACGGAGTGTAGCCGGAAATACCGACAGCAGAGTCCTTTGAAGACCACGTATGGAGTCAGGAAGTGAAAGTCCTTTCAGGAGCAGCTGTGCGGGCCCTCAACCCCTTTCCCCTCTAGTCCACCAGCCCTCACCACATCACCCTCAAAAACTGCCTCCTCCGGGGAACAGCCCTTCAATCCCCCACCCTCAAACTGCTGCCTCAAGGGAAGAGATGTCCAATTCTCCCACCCCTGACCACACCACCCTCAAAACCGCCACCTCCATGGAACAGGAGAAGGAGGAAGTGGAAAAAAATGAACCAGTCGGCCGTCTGGCACAGGAGGTCGTCCCCGGGCGGTCTGGGGGGCGTGTGCCTCAGTGCCAGCTGTCGCTGGTGGAGCCTCTACGGGTGATGGCCCTGAGGGGGCTACGTGACACTGATCCCCTCCTCCTCCAGCGCACTGTTACATAACACATAGGAGGAAAGGGGAAAGAAGAAAGAGAACAAAGTTGTTTAATGTTGAAATGGTAGAATGTGCTGCTGCAGATATATATATAGCGCAGTACTTTCAGTACAGTAGCTTCAGTAGCAGCTGTGTCTGTAATGGATTCTCCCCTTATCAGTTGTTGGATCCAAACCAGAT
Source organism: Coilia nasus (assembly GCA_027475355.1). Taxonomy (NCBI): domain Eukaryota; kingdom Metazoa; phylum Chordata; class Actinopteri; order Clupeiformes; family Engraulidae; genus Coilia; species Coilia nasus. Next base: position 22,976,645 of record CM050200.1, read on the forward strand.
GCAAGTGAACCTGGGTCAATTACTATTGACGTGCTAATCTTGCTAATCTATTGGTGATTTACTACTCTTCAAGAATTAAAGGGAATTTGATTTTGGTTTGTGTTTCATTAATACTGATTTAACCCTATGCTTTTGGGCAAATCCACACCTTTGAGTGATAAATTATCTTTGGAAAAGTAAATAATCTGCATATGTATGGTACTTAAGCATGTTATGCCTCCAGCAGTTGACATCACAAACAACAAAAAAGGGAGACTGCATTTAAAGGCTAATGTTTATGAGTTGGTGTACTAAGAAACCAAAAACTATATGCAAGGACAACCAGAACGTATAAGCATCTGCCTTCAAGTGCAGTCTGTTTCTTGCAAGCGATACATTTTTGGAAAGTGGATAAATCTTCTCCTCACCTTTACCCAGGCTGGCAGGCAGAGTGGAGCCCCTGGTGGTGTTGGGTGACCCTGGCGCCTCGTCCTCCTTTGCCCGCACTTCAGGCTGCGGCAGGGTGGCACTGCCCCCATCCTGCCAGTCGCTGAGAGCCCTCTGGAAGGACCGGGCCAGACAGGCGGTCATGTCCTTGGCCCGCTCGGCCCGGCTGCACCAGAACACGCGGCACTGCAGCTGCTGTCCCGGCTGCCGGCAGATGTAGAGGAAGACGTTGGGCCTGGAGGTGTGCGAGGCGCAGTAGGCGATGTCCTGCAGGTAGGTCTTGGTGAGCTGCCGCCCCGTGCTCAGCTCCTTCACCTCCACGTAGCGCGGCCGGACCACCAGCGCGTGGTCCTTGCCCAGCTTGCTCGGGGCCGGCGCGTCGTCCAGCAGCCTCTCGATGGCGTCCTCAGCCTGCTCCAGGTCCAGGGAGAAGATCTTCTTGGTGCCCAGGTAGTGGGCCTTGAAGATGGGGTCGCCGTGGGAGAGGCTCTCGATGCGGTCACGCCGGAACTTGCGACGGATGGCCGCCGGTGAGTTCTTCAGAGTCTGCATGATGTGGAACGAAGCCAACGACATGGCGGCTCAGCCTGGTGGAGAAGATCCGATCTCAGTAGCTGCACCAAGTGCTTGGGTTGGTCGCTCAGTCGAGTCCTTCTGCTGCTCTGCTCTGCTCTTCCAGAGCCACCTTCTCACCTCCGGCTTCTGACGAAACTCTCACCAACTGGAATCTGGGACAAGAAACAGAAAACAGAAACAGTTCAGTACACAAGAACATGTCAGTTCCAGTAAATGCTGTTGGAGGACAAGGGGTGACGCGCCAGATGACGTGGAAGAAAAAACAAGACCATGACGAGAGGAGGATCGGTTTCACTCTTGACGCACAAACCTTGGCATTATTCATTCACCATGCCCTGTGACAGCATAGCCCGACACATGGAGCATCAAATATTAAACAGGACAGAACTGTGCTTTGTGCCAGTGAGAGTGACCTCCAGTGCCTGACTGCCAAGTGAGCTGACTGGGTGTAGATGGGAGAGAGAAAAAAAAGGAACAAATTACATGACTAGAACCAGCGTGACAATATGACAAATTGGCCTCGTGGAACTTTCCGTACCCAAGAAAGGGAATTGTCTGTACTCCCACATTGGCAACACTGTTGTTTTTTTGTTTTTTTCAAAAAAAGGGTACTTAGTCCAAACAGTCAACCGTTCACAGGGGGAAAACTTGCAAATGAGTGGAGGGGGCATTAAACATTTCCTGGTGACAGAATGCAAATTACTGTGGAACACGGCATAATGTCTGCCCTATGTAATTAAACTCCTATAGGGCATCTGTGGACCAGCAAGGTGTTTATGCAACCATCCCGTGTCCTCATGTGTGAGACCAATGCTGCTGGGTCAGAAACGGGTCAGAAACGGGTCAGGTCCTGTGTCCGTGCGAGACATCTTAAAGTAAAAGTGGGTTATGCGTTTGGGTGCTGTCTAAAAAAGCCATTATGCAACTAGCACAGCTGCTTTCCCCTTTGTGTTGTTTCGAGCTTCCCGACCAAATTCTCCTGCATTGTGTAGGCCCAGCGGTGGAGGCCATTGTATCTCATTTTATTTTTTCCTCTTTTCTCCTTTCTTGGCCTATTATTTCAACATCCCCCCTCCCCTCCCTTGCGCGGCTTCTGAAGTTGGCCCAGAAATGGGAATCGCCAGCACCCTGTAGCAGCTACCATTGTTCAGGGACTTCAATTCTCAGGAAACATCTTTGGTTCGTGACAGCCCACCACCTCCTCCTCGAACATTCCTCTGCTCCCCCATCAAACACACACACACACACACACACACACATTCCATGACCCCAAATATGTCAGGTGCAGAGCACAATGGCATGATTAGGATTGAAATGCATGTGTGCAGAGCTGTAGTCTGTGATGCACAGGCATACAGCATATAACACGCAAAAAGCTCTTGGATTTGCATATCCACTTAAAAGCATGCAAAGACACCAATCAACAGGTTTGTATAGCACAAGTGTGCTGGTGGATGTGAGTGTGGGCAGTGAAGAGGAGCGGGATTGATTACAGTATACATCAACAAACTAGACTACAGCTCTTCATGTGTGCACCCATCACATATTAACACCAGTTAATGATAACTTATACCATCCCCTTTTTGTCTTCAAACTGTTGGTTACATAAATACTGTTGAATGATTGCTCCAAATCAATTTCAATCACACCGACAGTTATCTTCCAGTTCAGTGTGTTAGTTGTGAAAGAAGACCTGTTGGTGGAGATTTTATCTGGCATGCAGTTAACCTGGATTTTTCCACAACACACACACACCTGATCAGGTTATGTTTAGCGGTGACAAATAAGGTAACTGCACAATTCGGTGAATGGAGTTGATGGTGTGTGTGACAGAGACGAATGAATATTATAGGGCAAGGTTAGCTTCATCAACTGTAAGCGTATCAACTTGAGCAGGCACCGGTAATTCAAGAGATATTCATGCAATGCACTACCAACCCATATGAAGTATAGGCTACGCAATGAATGCTCGCTGAAAAAAACTGTGTACACCAGATCTTTTCACAATTATCAGGAACGTCTGTTCTCAGCAGGGAGGACTGACATTTTAGACAATATTTTAGACTGTCCACCACATGTACATGGGTTACGATTTCACTCACGGGAGCTCAAAGTTGAAATTGTCTTAATTTTCTTAAAGGCTACAAAGTAGCAATCTAAGAACTAAAATATTCAGCTTCAGTTAGATTTTTCTGAAAAAGTGACAAATGTTTCTACTTCGAAAACATCCTTACTTTAAATTAATTCCAAGTGGTGTCCACTCTTCGTGATTGTCTGGCCGTGTTCGCCTCGACCGTGGTGTGAAGAAAGGTCGATAACGTTTCGAGTCTGTTCCAATCGTCTGCTTCTTGTTTATCCAAGACCCCTTCTCTTTTGCAACTCTAGTCCCGATAGAGACTCGGCTAACCACCGTGATTACACCCAGCTCTATAGACGTCCTATATTGCGCATTAAACATCAAAATTGTGCGTACATCAAGAGAGCGATGCAACGTGCTGAATGAAAACCCGTGGGTTTCTACCAGGACGTAAGTGGATGTGGTGTGACTGGCTGGCTGAGAGTGACTCAAACTTGCGTCTGAACCGCCTTTTTTAGCTGCCAAGGGCACGCCTCCTGTGTGCTGCGGTGTGCACAGTGTCTGGCTGAGGTGAATGCTACGTGTGTATCCTCGGGCTATCCAGCCCTCACATCTGTTTAGAAAAGACATCATAGAGGACAAATTGTACCCAGAGGCATACATGGGGGCGGAGGGTAGGGGTGGCGGTGGAGGAGTGAGTGGAGGGGTGAAAGTGTTCTGGGCAACAGCTAGGATGGACCTGCATTTGTCACTAAGCCAAGTAAATGTGCCAGAATATGAGATAGGATCAGGTTGAATTAGTTGGTGGATAAGACACCAGGATACTCCTGTGTAAATATTTCGACATTGTTACAATGGCCGTCAGAAATGGAACTTCACTCAGACAAGTGTTTGTTTACTTTTAGGGATTTGCTGTGTAACTTAACCCAGTAGCACAGAGCGTACCTGTCAAGAGCAGTGAACAAACATTCCACCTTTCACAAGAGGTCTCAAGGAAACTAGCTTGTTGATAAGCTTCTTGCGATCCTGCTTATGATTTTAACATACATTTCTTAGGCCTCATTTCCACCGACTTGAGCATGTACAGCACATAACCGTGTACAATATGTGTGCATGTGTGACAGAATATGCTCAGATCACACGTACAGTGAAAATGGTCTAATCTGTCAACGTGCATTCGAAATGAATACAGACAGAAAACGGGCACTTGCTGTCTATGCGCTGTATACGGAGAGTGTTTGGTGGAAATGGAGCCTTAGCCTGTGTCAGTTGGCTGTTGTAATAGCTCAGTTAGGCTTGGGGTGTTAATGGGTGTAGCCCAAGTGATGTGGTAGGACTATCTAAACACTAGCGTGTGTATTTGTGTGTGTGTCCAAGAGAGAGAGAGCGAGAGAGAGCCTGCCATGTGCACTGAGAGACAGTGTGCCCCTGTGTGACTGGTGCAGGCACACCCAGTGAGGAGAGGAGGGGAGAGGACAGTAGACCCTTTATGGGGCAGCCAGTGGGCCAGTGACGCAGTCCTCCACCCCTCAAACACCACCTTTCACCTCAGCCACATAAAGGAAGGATGGGGGCCTCCTCGCCACCACTAATGTGGCAGCTCCTTTAAGTGCACAACACGTACACACACACCCGCACACACAGACAAACACACACACACACACACACACACACACACACACACACACACACAGATTAGTGTTGCCTAAAGAAGGCCCCAATAATGCACAAGGATCCTCATTGAGAAATACACCACTGTTGCAATCTCTGAGTTTTGAGACCTGTGAGTGAGAGATGACATTACATCCAGCTGTGGGAGAAAAGGACAGAGGGACACACTAGCCTACATGTCGGTTCTTCTTTTTTTAGCATGTGATCAAAATCCTGTTCCACAAGAAAATATTGTCAGGTCAGGATGAGTAATATTTTTCCCTCAACAGGCTCTGGTATTCTTCCGTTTCTCTGAAGAGACTACAACGCTTACCTGGGCGTTCTTGTTATTCCTCTTCATACTCACGCCCATGTGGTTATCAGATAAACACAAAGCTAAACAACGTGTGCAGGATGCCACTGAACACAAACCAAACATACCTGAAGTTTATCAGCTTACCGTTTTGGACACACTGTTTCCACACAAAACATTGGCAGGATGAAGGAAGAATGATTAAGCTTTATTGATACTACCCAGACCACAAATAGATGAGACACTGTTTTAGCCAAAACACTCTCAAAACTCTAAAATTGGATTATTAAGCCTAACAACTAATTGAGAGGGACAGTTTTTTATTGGTGTTTGAGGGGCTTAGGAACATTTTGAGTTGGCTTCGGCCACCCTAAAATGGACCTAACAATGTCCATGGTTGGCTGGCTGTATCTGTCTTATACCCTGGTCCCATTCTTTGCTTCATCAAGTCAGTGTGTACAGTGTTCTCTGGTTCTTGAGCAGCTCTTGCTTTTTGAGATGGAAGAAGAGTTGGCTAAGGAAATGAGAAGCAGAATCTTCCTCTCTGTCAGTATTCGTCAACGCGTGTGTCACAGAGAGTCACAGGGCTCATGTGGCTTTGATTTCCACCAAACACTCTAGTATTAATAGACCACAGTATGTGTAACAGAAGCCAGGTGCTGGATAAAATTCAAGAAACATGAATGAGAGAGCATGGTCATCCACACTCATTCCCCATTAAACAGTGAGAGGGAGTCATCAAAGAGCTATTGATTCCCAGCACCCAATGAGCTACAGGGCAACAGAAAGGGCGAGCTCAAAACAGCATCGGTTTGTGCTTACATAACATACAATCTCTCTCTCTCTCTCTCTCTCTCTCTCTCTCATGTGTGTGGGTGTGTGTGCACTCTTGTGTGTATGTTGTTGTTGACAGGAAGCTAGTTATGCAGGTTGATGACAAAAAAACAGGAACAATGATGACATGCTTGTCTGAGACACAGTTGATGGTGTGTGGGGAAAGACAGTTTATACCAAAATATATATATACCTTTCCTATATGCAACACTAATGTCGACCTAGTGGACAACACTGATGTTGACCTAGTTGACCCTTTTCAAGCTATATGTTATTCAGTGACAACCAAAGTAATTTCCTCAAAGGTTGCTGCTAAATAGTATTAAATCATAGCTGGGCGCTGATCGATCTTTGTCGCTTGGGTTCAGTGGTGGCATATTTCTGTTCCTGATATTGACATCTGGTTTGGTCTGTCTGGACATCACCGATATGCATCGCAACAGAGTATCCGGTCGCGTGCAACGTAATTTCAGTCTCTCTTTCTCACTCTCACTCTCTCCCTCTCTCGCTCTCTCTCTCTCTCTCTCTCTCTCTCTCTAACACACACACACACACACATAGGATACAAAGAGAAAACAAATTACCATGTGTTAACCTTTCAGGTTAAACTTGTTAGGGGACATACAGAAGGGGTACTCTGATACTGATCATATCATATCCATTTTTAATCTGTTATGGTTAAAGTAAATAGAGTACAAAACAGGCCTTTTATACCACCGTTAACTGGTTAAATGTTGTGTGTAAATGAGGAATCCAGCAAATGTAATCAGCATTAGTTTCTATGGACATCTATCTCTTTCGAAGGCATGATTGTATCAGGAATGTGACTGTGACTGAGAGCCAGAATGGTATGAATAGGTGTTTCACACCTGCCCCACCCCAAACCATTGTGTCGCCTAATAACTCCTCTTCTGGAATGAGTTACTTCTTTTATACAGTATCTTTACATTACATTACACTTAGCAGAGGCTTCCAAAGTGAAATCTATCAAGGAATGTATATCCCAAATTGTTCTTAATCAACTGAATGTAACAAACATGAAATATATAGGTATAATATTCTTTATTTAAGTATGTGTACACAACTGTACATGCACACACAATTTTCAAGTATCTGTACTTTACTTGGCAACATTTTGGCAACTTCTGAATTTCATTTTACTACATTTTCAAGACAAATTATACTTTTTACTCCACTGCATTTGAAAGGTGGGCATGAGGTACTCATTACGTTGATAAAAGGTAAAAAATATAATCATTACAGTTCCAGTACAAGTTACATTGAAACATGACTTTGAAGTGACTTTTCAATAATGTGATAGGTCCTATCGAAGCCTGAAGTGTCTTTACTTTCAGTAATTGAATCTGAACTTAGCAATGATCATGATGGCAATGGCAGATAATGACAATTCTTTATGAAAACATTTGTGACTATAAAGTTGGAATGAAAAAAGACAATCACTTGGTGTAATTTACACCACTATCTTGGTGTATATTAGTACTACTGTAGTTACTATTCCTGTAACTATACATGGACCTACTTACAAGGCAAAGGACAGAAACCAGCAATGATCATTTTCAAAGAGATGTGCTATGACTGCAATTATTATGACCGCCGCTGATGAAGTTAGCGAAAGTGGTCATTATAGTGTTGCGAGACTATTTTCCCCTTTTTTTCCCAGCAATTTTCCGTCAACGCTTGCCGGGACACTGGAAGTCTGGAGGACATGAATCTTTGTAGGCATGTAGCCCTAGAACTTTTTCAGCAACTAGAAGCTTTTGGCCCCCAAGGCCCCCCCCCCCACCCCCACCCCCCCCCACCCAAGAACATTACATTTTTTTGATATGTCGGTGTTACAGAGGCGTATCGACCCAGCCCATAAACACTCACTTAAAGCATAGCGCTACCTAGTTATATGGTTAAATGCTAAAATTGGGATTTTGTATTGCCAATATCTTGGACCGAGAAGGTGGGAACTGCACAAAATACATCATGCACGATCAGCACAAAGACCTCTAAAAGCACAGCACATTCCATAAACGTTGGCCCATAGGGGGCGCTGTAATTGTACAAAATGTCATTTTGTCTATTATCTAGTGAATGCTAATGTTTACAACCAATTTTTTTTGTCATGAAATCTATTGACCCTCACACATTGAAAACACTGGTCAACGCCCACTTCCAACGAAAACAATTTACGTGAAATTTTAACACTGCAAAAAAACAAATCCAAACAAACATAGGCCGTTCATGTGAATCTCACCAAATTTGGTATATGTCATCTACAGACAATGCTGACAAAAATGTATTAAAGAATTTATCTTGGGATAAACCGTTTCGAAGTCACATGTCAATGAACATTTACCAAGTAGTATAAAATTCTTCAAAAGTCCATATCTTGGCTTGTAATTGCTCAAATTTGGTCAAAGTTGACACGCCAACTCTAAACAGCTTTCTCTTCATGTGTACTAAATTTTGTGACATTTCGTCATAAGGGGTGATGTTTATCGTCGAAGCTAGGTGTCAAAAAACAGTTTTTGTTAAATAACTCAACAATTTTGCCCAAGACAACTATTTTGTGTTAGTATGTCGGTGTTACAGAGGCATATCGACCCAGCCCATAAACACTCACATGAAGCATTGCGCCACCTAGTGATATGGGTAAATGCAAAAATTGGGATTTTGAATTGCCAATATCTTGGACCGAGAAGGTGGGAACTGCACAAAATACATCATGCACAATCAGCACAAAGACCTCTAAAAGCACAGTAGATGCCATACAATTGTGCCCATAGGGGGCGATGTAATTGTACAAAATCTCATTTTGCCTATTTCTTTCACAAATCACTCCTACACACTACACAAACACACACAATGTCATTCATTCAAAACCCACATCCATGCCCACTTCCAGGAAATCATTTCCACACAATTTTTCACCTCACAACACTGCTCTACCACACATTCATCATACCAGCAGTTCCCACATTTCAATACACTGCGGCGGTCTTACCATGCTATGCGGTACATCTAGTTCTTATTGGAAGTTTATTTGCATCTAAACTATTTTATATTAGGCTAAAAGGTAAAAGCCTTGTATAGTTGTCACCTTGTATAGCAAGTTCTAGTGACCTGTCTGTGGCCCACCACTATCAAAAAAAGAAAGAAAAATACTTGTGCTTTTAATACTTAAGTATTTTTTAAAACAATTACTTTTGTACTTGTACTTGAGTAGACAATTGACGTAGCAACTTTCACTTGTAGTGGAGTAATATTTGACTAGGAGTATCTATACTTTGACTTAAATAAAATTGTTTAGGGGAGACCGGGGTTGGTTGTCACACGGGTTGGTTGTCACACTCATCATATCTCCGCCACTAAAGGGCGCTGATATAGAAATGTTCAGAATTAGTGTTAGGGGTCATCTACATTGACAGTTCAACACAAAGTTTTGAGGTGAGATCAATATTAAGGTTTTTCATGTCAAAATGTAAATTTTCTTTTCTAGTTTTGTAACTAATGGGTTGACTTTAGAAAAGCTATTACCATTAAAAAGTATAAAGACAGAGCTATATTTTCAATATGTTTTTTCTTAGTTATGCTACAACTTGTGGCTGCTAGCGTCACTGCTAGCATACAAGGTCAGGTGGGGATGGTTGTCACACTCTGTTTGGGGTTGGTTGTCACATGTGCCACCAATGGCCATATGTATTCACTCTCTGACACACACACACACACACACACACACACACACACACACACACACACACACAAAATCTAAATAGTAACAGTAGGCCCTACTTATCTTATTGTTCTAATCTATCTTTTGGTGCATAACATGTATATTTAAATAATATGTTATAAAATAGTATGTATTCAGCAAGTGTACGTTTTATTTCAATGTTCCCAATGTCGATATTCCCAATGCCTGTGTGTTATACTTACATTCTGAATACATTTCACTTCACGTTTTTGCATAATTTTCAAAAATATTTCTATGTTATCATTTCCTCTCCCCCCATTGAAATAACATTGTGACAACCAACCCCGTAGTGTGTGAGCTGTCAGTGTCTATTTGACAGCCCATATCTTTTGAACACAATGAATTTAAGGCGATTTACGACCCTCCAGTCCTACCTGACACTTTAAGCTTACATTATACATTGGAAGGGAATCTATTCATAACATCGTTTTTGAGGGATTCAAATGAAAGCAAAACATGTGACAACCCGGTCTCCCCTACGTCGTCCACCTCTGGAAGCAGTCCACTTATTGTAAACTGCCTGGACTGTATTTCAACCTGCTTCCTCAGGATATTCCTTCACCTCAACTCAAGTGAGTAAGCCAGTATTGGATAAGAAGAGAGTATCTCATTGTTTTAAGATACCTCATACATCACTGAACACGTGTGACAAAACAACGTGATTTTAGGTCATGTTTCATCTCATTTGTCGGTCTTTGCCAAAAGAAAGCGTCTGGTTTTCTTTTACAAACCCTTTTCATAAGCTATACTATTCAGACGACTTTCAGACACTCCTTAAAATTCAAATATGTAATTGAACTAGGCTAATAGCTTCAGCAAAATAGCCGGCAGACAAGACATTAAACGTCATGTGGTCCATGCTCAGTTAAACTTCACTTCATAATCACGCGACTAACCCCTTCTGCATCTGGTGCAAGACCGTGAAAATAAATGCCGCTCATTTCCTTGCGCTGATACGATGTTTCATAAGGTTGCTCATTTCCTAATATGGAAAAGTAGACTGGATTGTTAAGAGAATGAGTGAGACAGTGTAAGGGAGGCGTAAAAAGTATTACGACTGGGTTGCGTCAGGCTGTGAGGACGAACTAATTTCGTCTTGATACATTTAACAGATACACAGACGGTGGCCATTAACATAGTTATTCATTCGTGGCCTTTCTCATATGAGTAAATTGTTTTAGCTGACATGGCAGTCGTCCAAGTGAAAGTTTTCATGTTAGTACGTTGACATAGCCTAGATACCATTACTACAGTCTACATATTAGCCAAGCCCTAAGTGCTCTGTGCAAAAATGTGAAAACCCCTTATTGAGTGAGACGAAAAATTTAAGATTAAACTTTTAAATGTAAACATGGAATAGTAGCCATATCGAACTGTTCTGTTGCTTACAAACAGTGGATTTGTTATCCCTGGAGATTTCCATGTTGTATGCACTTCTGGTGTGGGTTTTTCATTTTGCACAAAGGAGTGGTTGTCACACTGGGGTAAGGGTACTTGGATAAATACAAGTAGGTATGCAAAATAAACCTGTGAATGGCTTCTTAGCTGTCAATAGCATTTAGATAAAGTTCAGGTACAGATATTACCAACCCAATTACCATTACATTATTATGCATTTTCACATTTTGTTTACATAGCTGTAATTATGCAACAAATATTCATAGCAAGATGTCCGTTGTAGAACATACAGGATCTCAGGGGGTACATGGCAATTTAATGATCAGACACCACTGGCCAGTAAGATCTATGATGTTTTGGGCTACAGGGCAAAGAAGGGGAGATAACACATAGGGGCTAAATGTCTTTAAAAACTTAAATTTACGTGTTGAAATGCCAATACAGGTCATAACAAAAACATAAGAAAACAAACATTTAATTGCAGCCCATTATTGATGTTGCCAAGTCACTGTTTGATTTTTAAGTTTGGAACACTAGACCCAAAACATTTGTTTTCTTATCTTTGTTATGGCCTGTATTGGCACTTAGGCACTTCAATTTCATGTTCAGTTTCTGAAGTTATTCAGCCCCTGTGTACATTCTCCTCTTTCTTTACCTTGAGCTGTTCTTGAAGTTGTGCACCTGGCAAAACACTGTGTTTAGACCAAGGTGCAGAATCCACTTCTGTCTCCCTCTACTTGGGCTACAGGCTGAAATCCTTGCAGTGCCTTCTAGTTGGAACCAGTGCACATTACGTCACAGTCTAAACAGGAAGAGGAGGAAGTTTCCTGTGGGGACTGAGGGCAGATAACTTTTTTAACACATCACGTCACCCTGCTGTGCCTAATAAGGGGAACTCTTGGAATATTGCACAGAGCTGTTCAAATATTGCAACAGTTCAATGTGTTTGTGGGAGGCAGGGTCATGTGGATTCTGATGGGAGCTGTTTGAAATCAATATAACCTTCCAAGCTGATCACATATGATTGACTGTCAGAATACAATGCAACAGAGCTGGGGTGTATTCCATGAAGCAGGTTCAGTCACTTAAAGCAATCCTAAGAAGTTTTCGTCTTTGGTCACCTTACAGGTTGGAAGCGGAATTGTCTCTCATAGAGAACTACAGAGAAATGGCCCGCTCCCCCAAACTTACTTAGTGCAGTTATAGCCCACGGAAGGTGGAAAAGTGAATTCAGAAGTGCCTTTCAGCCTGTTACAAGTTGAAGAACAACTAAAACGATTTTGGAAACATTATTTTAATGTTAAAAAAACTACTTAGTGATGCTTTAACAGAGTATGACAAATGATACACCTATGGCTTTGTTTTACCAGGAGAATGAACACCAATGGAACACTTCCATTAGAAGGCATACTACTGTCTCTGAGTTAACTCAGCTGTGTTTGTCATTAAACCAGCTACTTGGAATACCACCCTAATGTACAGCTGAGGACGATATTATTAGCCCCCCTCCTGAAATTAGACATCTCTCTTGATTTCTCAGTGAGAATGACAATTATTAACAAGTTTATGTTATTCTGGAAAACAAGTACACTATGGAGATAATGTCCAAGTTGAAATTTGAATTTTTTAATTGTTGCAACGATTTTAAACAAACAAGGGCACAAATGACAAGGACAGAATTATTAGCCCCCTGATCATTAATTGTCAGTACGGTGACCTTTATGACCCAAAACTGACAAAAGGCTCTTTGATTAGTTGTTAACTAGGTTTGTACATGTTCTCCTAGGGATTTTGGAGCTCATTGCAAATTGTTTTTAGCTGGTCCAAATTGCATGGATGTTGAGCATGGGCATTCATTTTCAACACTCATCAAATATTATCTAAAGGATTGAGGTCTGAACCACTCCAGGATCATGGTTTTAGTATCCTTGAAGAACATGTGGACTAATTTGGATACTTTTGGTTATTATCTTATTGGAAGACCTAGCAAAGATCTTAGTTTAATCTATGACCATATTTCTGCATTTCTGCATGGTCTCCTTCCATATTCTATCACAGTCTTTTTCTTTTCATGGTGCCATAGACCCAAACAAGGCTTTCTGTGCCTGAGGCTGCCACAGAATGATGCTACCATCACCATGTTTAACTGTGAAAACCGTGTTACCAAGGTTTAAGGCCTATCCCTTTCTTCACCTAACAGAAGCAGCATTCATGCGTCCAAGCAGGTCCAATTAAATATCATCAGACCAAAGCACAGACTTCCAAAACTCATTTTTGACTTTCAAATGTTCACAGGAAAACCTCAATCGGACTCTGATGTGCAGCACCTTTAGTAAAGGGGCACTACTGTGACTATGGCGCCAAAGCCCAATATGATGACAAGCCCTCACAACTGTCTTTCTTGAAAAGAAAACTCTAGATGAGGCCAGGTCAACAGCAATCATCTAGGCAGGTGTCCAGGGCTTCTTTGTTCTAATGAGACTAAGCACAGTTCCCACAGTTACACATGGTGGTGGGAGCATTAAGGTGCTCGGCTGTTTTGCAGCCTCAGACACTGGGAGCATGGGTCTGGGTTTGGATTCCTCGGTCTTCCAGCAACATAATAACGCAAAGCATACATCTAAATTAGTTCAGAACTTCTTCAAGGATACTAAAACCATGATACTGAAATGGCCCGCTCAGAGTCCAGTCCACAATCCCATTGAGAGTCTGTGGCAAATGTCTATGCTCAGCATCCATGCAATTTGGACGAGCTAGAACAATTTGCAATGTAAAAATGGGCCAAAACCCCAGGACTGTAGCACTTATCTTAGAGCCCTGTACACAAGCTGTGGGCCCACTTGAATTTTTATCTTGACAAGCAATTGGCTTGCTAGGGCCCTGGTTATTATTACATTACACTTAACTGACTGATGCTCTTATCCAGAGCAACTTACAGTTATTTACAGGGTTTCAGTTACAGTCCCTGGAGCAGCATGGGGTTAGATGCCTTGCTCAAGGGCATTTCAGCCATGGGAAGGGCAGACTTCAAACCTGCGACTCTCCAACCCCAAGACCAACTCTCTCTAGGCCCTGTACACAAACGCTCTTTGTGGCCCCCTTACATTCTGTATTTCTCATTTATTTGACTTGTTAGGGCTCTGCCACTCTGCCACTGCCACTGGGGGCCTGGGTGCTCAGTCACTATTTCCCACCACTTCAACACTCCTGCCTCTAAAATGGGGACATACCTGCCCTTGTGTGCATAACAGCAGGGTCCACTAAGCTGGTGCAAGGTTTGGGGGTTGACTGCCCAAATCTGCCTTTAATCGAAAGCCTGAAAGCCTTAAAATAGCACTTGACATTTCAGAACATAACTTTTTCCATGACCAGCCCGTTACTTCTTTCCCAAGTGTTCATTGAGAAGCGTTAATAAGGTCAGTTACATAACGGTTCTTGGGGTTTATGGTGTCCTTCCAGCCACACCATCAAATACAGCAGGAGTTTTACGATGATGACGACAAATGATGATATTGATGGCAGTGGCAGTGTGTAAAGGCAATAACTTTACACTGCAGTGTTAAAGCTTTGGAGAGCCTATGCTGTCAACAGTTCTGTAGGCTATTTTTGGCTGATTAGTTTGATACACTCCTAATATATAATTGACAAATAAAACAAATTCCTGAATTCATCATAGGAACATTGTTTGTGTTTGTTTGTTTTGAACAGGTTTCTTGGAATGTTTTTGAATCGTTTAAAAAACATTTACCTTTAAATTGGTCAAAAAATGTAAGGGTTCTGTTTTTTTATTTATTTTTTTAAACATCTTTAGGAATTGAACTGCTACTTTAATATAGCATAAGGCAGCCTATCTTGCCTTTTTTATTTATTATGAAAGGAGTAAGCTGTAAAACTTTATCACCAGCCCATTCCTTTGAACTTTCCCTCATTATATATAAAAGTATGACTGATCTGCGGTTTAAATGTAGCCAATGAGTTTATGCGTTCGTTTATTGATCTTAGCATGTGACTGGGGTCTTTTCACAAAATATGGCAGTTAAGCCCAGATCTGTCTAAACCCCAGTCGCCATCGCTGTGCGCACGTCATAAGCGGGCCCTTAAGATGCTGATGGAAAACGTTGGGAGACTTGGCTGTTTGCGTTGAGGAAAGGGTCCGTTAGTCATACCAGACGCCTCCATGGCTGAATTGAGCTATTTTTAAATCCAATGTTTTGGGGCAGAACTGGCAATAACGGTATGGTGACTGAGTACGACTTCCACACCAACCCCGCCCAAAGTCCAGCGTCTTCTTAATATAGCCCAGGAATTCTATTTGTGTGCTATTAGTCGTGTAAAAACAGAGTAGTCTAGGCTATTTCAACAGTAAACTTTGGTTTCACATGCCGTGCTAGACTGCTTTCGTGCCAAAGTCAACGATACGTTGCCCACCTTCTCAAACTGTGTTCCATATGAATTTCACGAGTTCTGACCAATGTGCAACAATTACCAGAGGACATCAATTAAACGATGTGACTATGTAACTTGTCATGCACAGCACAGTTTACAGAAAAAAAAAACTCACATGTAGCCTACGTGTTCTAAAACCTTAGGGTATATTATTTACAAGGTCACACTTTTTACATTTGTATTTACGAGTTATTTCTGGCGTCAGCACAGCTGGTACCCCACCAAACAGCAGGCCAGTGTGCGTCATTAAGTATCTTTTCATGGAAAAAGGCAAAGGAGCACTTCGTCTGAGTAGACCCATGTGTGATGTGTCAGCGCACAACAGACACAGAAGGGAGAGTCAGAATCAATATTCCCCATAGCCAAGGTAATTTAACGAAGAGAAACTTGCTGACGGGAAATAAGTAGGCCTATGCTGTCCATATTCAGTACTTATTTTGCACCTCTGGTATTTGGTCCATTCACACCAATAAACATATTGTGTGCCTCAATATCGTTGAACATTCTCAGTGTATTTTAGAGTTTGTGATGAGTAAGGAATTTAGTATATTAAGGGTCTTTCCAGTGGTGGCCACAACACACGGGGTTGGCGCTATTTCGTGAAGTAGGCTACAATCGTTTGCGGGGCCAACGTTATGATGTAAACGTTGGAGTTTTTACATACGTCGGTTCATCCGCCCTGTAGCGCACAATAACTTGCTAACAAAGGGTTATACTCGTCACCGTACCGCGCTAAGGGTTGGGTGAAAACATGGACTTCACTATCCACGCAGCTACGCTCGAGGACTGTAAAGACATCTCGCGCATGATATTGGTAAGATGCACCAGGAAAGAGCACGAGGCCATCATTCGCGCACGTGTTGTGAATCGAGGCACGAATGACACAGCATCGTTTTGATATTTGCATGGGAAGGCTGCGTCACCGTCACTCACGCTTTAGTATGTGACCTGTCATGACAGTAAACAAGCGATTTTTTTTCTTAGCTTAGGCTTAAGTAAATATCAGTTTTTATGTGTGTAGCCCATCTATTCAGTAGCCCCTGATGACATGCTGTATACTTTGCGTGTAACCTCCACAGACATACTACTTTACGTTGCGTTTTAGTTTGCTAACTAACACTGGCTGAAGTGTCCTTGTTCAAACGTTTGACGTCGTTCGTGTTGTCTTTCTGCATTCCATCCACCTGCTATAATTATAGCTTCATGAAGTTAGCACAACAAGCAAAACTGGTATTGTGCTGTTGTTCAGTATGTAGCATGCCATCCTAGTTCTCGTTTGAAACTTGTTTTAATAAATGTTAATTGTTAACATTACATTCGGTGTGGTCTCCCTTACGTTATCTCCGCTCTGAGCTAATTGGGCATAACAATACATTAGATACCTATATATAAACACCTGAGCGCTTTTATATCAGCTGAAACCACCAATATCTTTCAATGCATAGAGAGTAAAAACAAATTCTATCTTACCCAATAACATTAATATTTGAATATTGTTACTTGAATGACTTATTCATGATCACAAATATGCTTCGCTGCATTGCTTAGACAGTCTGATCCCCGCTCCAAGATGGCGGTCGTATTTCTCGTGTCCCAGCAACCAATGCTCCGTCTATGTATAGTATATCTATGGTTACCTCGCTGTAAAATTTGAATGGGTTACAGGACGCGGCTGGGTCAGCATCCCGACGCTCGCGCAGAGCACTGCAACTTTGTAACATTTACGGTGTCATATTACGGCAAAAGACACCATAATGAGGGAAAGGGAGAATGACGTGTCATAGTCATTAGTCATAGACAAGTCTTGCGTAAATGATTTTAAACTGTTTTGTTGTGTATCCACAGGAATTGGCCGAATATGAGAAGGTATCCGATCAAGTGAAAATTACACAAAGAGGTAAAATGGTGGTTTTATGAGGGAATGTCTGCATTAATTCTATTCCAATAATCCCAATTACAATGTTTTCTCGTACGTGTGTTTGAAATTAATGTTCTTCCACTGCCATTCTAGACCTCGAGCAAGATGGGTTCTCCAAAAATCCCTTCTACCATGGAATAATCGCAGAGGTGCCCGAACAGCACAAAAGCAAAGATGGTGAGGGGGGAGGTCATATTTCAGCCTCTGCCATAGAGTTATTGTCTGTGACAGATCACTATACATAGAGCCTTTAAACGTGGCAGAGCTTGATTGAAGGGATTATAATCTCCTGTTATGTAAGCTACTGCCAGGACATCAAATACACTGCATATCCAGAGAGTCTATAGATTATGTAAAACACCATATATTTCAGTTTATCTTCCTTAACAGTACAGGAAATATGGGAATATACATGCAAATAGCTGTGCTGTCATTAGCTGTCTAAGTATAAAGGCTGTCACTATGTCATAGAATAATGCAATGGTTAATTGCACTGCTTTAGCTTCTGTTTCACTGACCACCAGGAATATATTTTATGTAAAGTCCTTTGGGTGTGTTCCAGGCATACCTGGGAATACTCAGAACAAGCTGTAAACCTTCAAATAGAGGAATCTTGGCCTTATTCTTCCAGTGAAACAAAACCATAGAGCTCTTCTATTAGGTGGTTTATTTTAAGCAAGTTATCTGGGCTAGATGCTTTAAACCCCTCCCCCCACCACCACCTTGTGTGCTTTTCTTCTTTCTGTATGCATGTGTGTCACTGAGGCCTGAAGTGCACTTCTTTGTCAGTGTGCATTTGCGTATGTAATATATCCTGCAGCACTTACTTCGAATTTTTTTAGATCATGTCAGGGAACTGAATGTTTGCTCCACACTTACTGTGTGTGTGTGTGTGTGTGTGTGTGTGTGTGTGTGTGTGTGTGTGTGTGTGTGTGTGTGTTTGCATATGATAGGTCACACCAAGGTGGGATACTCTCTCTACTTCTACACATACAGTTCGTGGAAAGGGCGGGCTGTGTACATGGAGGACCTCTATGTGATGCCAGAGTACAGGGGTCAGTATGCAACAGCCATAAATCAGCTTCCCATTCAACTTATTCGCATCAGGGATACGCATTCATAGTAATTTGGCTTAGCAAGATCCCCATCAGTGGCTGTTGTATTGTGATTTTGTTTATACCTTTTGTATATTTGCCATTCTTTATGCTGTTCATGATGTTTATAGGCCCACAGACATTTATGTGCGAGCTTTTGAGATAGTTCTTGTTTATGTATGTATATTTCTTAAAGAAAAAAAAAAGATACCCATTTTTAACAGCTGTTTCAGACTGCTAAGAATAATGTGAATTTCAAGTGTTATCAAGTGAGAATTTCTTATCAGAATAACTAAAATGTGCATTAAGTAAATAGAAACCCAGTTATTGTCTTATAGAACTATAAATGGCCATAAATGGAGATGATGTATGATATTTCCTCTGCAGGTAAAGGCATTGGAAAGGCCTTGATGAGTAAGGTTGCACAGGTGAGTGGTTATGTCCTGTCCTGGGCCGTTACTGGGCTTGCTGTGGCCTAGTGGTTAGAGAGTTGGTCTTGGGATCGGAGGGTCGCAAGTTTAAATCATGTTCTAGTAGGAAGAATGGGGGTATAAAGAACTAGCACCCTCATCTGAAGTGGCCTTAAGCAAGGCATCTAACCCCACATTGCTCCAGGGACTGTAACTGAAACCCTGTAGCTAAATAATTGATAATAAATAAAAACCTAAAGTCACTCTGAATAAGAGCATCAGCTAAGTGTAATGTAAGCTACTGTCCTCCTGTAGCTGGCTCTGAGGGTAGTGTTAATACATGAGCATTGGCATTATTGGTATGACCTGGTAATATGTATAATCAATGACATACAGCATATTTGACTTAAAAATGTATCTGACACATTAACTTACCGTCAGTTAAACTTGATGTTTTGATGGTGGTGTAGCCTACTATGCACAACATTTTGTTGTTGGCAGTTTTTGATGTAATTTCTTCCTAATGCTGGAAAAATACAACTACCACCTAATTTTAAAGCAACACTAAATAGTTTTTTTAACCTTATAATAATGTTCCCAAAATCGTTTCAGTGGTTCATCAACTCTTAACAGGGTGAACGGCACTTCATGGGCTATAACCACACTATGCAAATTTGTCAAAGCGGGCTGCTTCTGTAGTTACAATGAGACATTAAAAAAGACAATTCCGCTTCCAACCTGTAGGGTGACCAGACGAAAAGTGCTTTAGTGTTGCATTAAGAGTGTATTTTATGTAGTTAATACCAAACATCTTATATTTGTATCATATTCTGTCATATTAATGGTAACCACCACCCTTTCTACGTCTGTCACACAGCTTGGACTGGCTGCTGGATGCACTCAGCTCAACTTTGCCGTCCTCGACTGGAACAAGCCATCGCTGGACTTTTACCTGAGCCAGGGCTGCTTCGACGTGACCGCTGACCTGGGCTACCACTGCATGCGCTGCGAGGGGGAGTCGCTGGAGAAACTGGCTCAGGGGGATTCGTAAAAGCCCAGGCGCCATCGCAACCCATCCAACACACACATATACAGTACGCACACACCATGTCTGAGGTATTCCCCAGTCCTTTTTGACCCTTCCAAGCCCCCATCCAATCCACTCCAAATCCTATTGGCCATAAAGTGTAGAAAACAATGCTAATCTAAAACACTTTTGACAAAACCTTTATACAGTCTGCTAGGTCTCATTCTGCATGCTCACTAAAAGAAAACAAGTCTGCTAACACAGCCTTTGCTCTGTAAACTGGAAACAAACATAATATTCAGTCACATACATTACATCTATCAGGGTTAGGGGTGTTGTGTCCATATAAAGGACAGGGAGCGGGTGTATTTTTGTTACTTTCTTGTTACTTTAAGATCAACCATATTTGGTTAAACAGTTCTGCTAAATAGAATCAGTGCTCAGTGAATTGGCTGAAACAGATTTGTAGCAGGACTTTCTGAACCTGTGGTGTCCACCTTTGATTATTTAATATGTAAATCCACATTTTGAGTCATACCGTAGCACAAGCCTGTTATCTCAGCTGTTCTTTTTGGCTGGGATAGAAACCAAAGACTCAAGAAATAGTGCTACAAAGACAGTCAGATACAGTGTGATGGAAGGTTCTGCATATAGGGCGTTCAGCCATTTGAATGGCGAAACCTGTCGAAATTCTATAACTGAATTTCCTTTACAGGTGAATTGGCATTGTACTGTGAACCAAACCGTTGTCCTGTGAATTCCTTGATGTGATGTAAGTCTAGTCAGAGTGTAGTTGTGAAAGTGGTGCTTAGTTAAAATGGCGATGCTGTGTGAAGCACAAATGACTGTGGTATGCACAGGGACGGGTCCCTGACTGGCCCACGTGGACTAGCTCAGAGTATAGCGTTTCAAACAACAACATGGACTTGTTTGGGGAGGAGAGATAATATTCAAAGAAAAAAGTTACAAAATTACAAGAAAAAAATGTCATATTTCTGTCATTGTAAAGTCACAAGTTTGCAAGAAGTCAAAACTGGCAGGTTTACAAGAAATAAGCTGGTTGTACTATGAGAATGGACAAATAAAGTAAGCACGAGCAACACCAGGAGAGGGTGTTAAGGTAGAATGCTGCATGGATTTACCTTCCTAAAGAAAGGATTCTTTTTTCCTAAAAGAATGTCAACAAAAAATGAACAGCTTATCCAATATAGTGTGAAGGGTGGCAAAAAATATTAATTATCATTGCCTGACTCTGTGTCTGATGACATCTCAGGTGTTTACTTCCTAGATCCCTACACTATAGGAAATGCATTTGTGGGCAACCATTCCGACAATTACCGCATTTTGGATGTTGACCATGAAATTGTATTTGGTCCAGGCAGCAGTGAACATTCAAGTGATAATGACACAGAACCATGAGATTTTACTGCCATGCTCCAATAACAGCAACACGCCACATCAGGTGTGTCATATGTTTCCAAATTTGTGAGTTTCAACTTAATGACTGAAATATCTTTCATTTCTCGTAAATGTGATCCTACATCAAGCAAGAATAAGAATATATTCCACTTTCAAAACTACAGATATTGGCCTCCTTAGTTCGCAGATGGTTACATCGTTTTGTCAAAAGATGAGGTGAAGTGCAACAGAGTGGTTAACATGTGACCCTGTCTTATTTCTCCAAACACATTGTTGGCATCAAATTTAATAGTCATATCATTTTCCAGAAACAATACAATCTCTCAGTTTCAACATCTGATGTACTGACTTAGTGCTGTTTTCATTTGCGCAGGCTATAGGCTTTCAGTGTTTCTGCACATCACCGCATTTTGTTTCTATTTACATTCTGTGCCGTGTGCCAGACTGTCTTGGAAACAAAGCTGTGTTGTCCCTATTACATTAGTTCAGCGTTATTCCTGGTTGACTTTGCTTTTTCAGCAGATTTGTTTTTTTGCAGGTGTGTTTTAATACAGAAAATGTATTACAGAAAATATTACTGTAAAAGATATGAAAGCACAAACGTACAGAAACAGAAGCTATAGTGCCCATTTAAAATTGAAAAAAGACTGGAAAAAATGTCACAGTACTTGTCTATATTTATGAGTACCTAGATGTGTGGTTATTTAAGTGCACTTTGTTTGCATACTCCAGGATCCAGGGGGGTGTTCCACATAGGTGGTATAGTGATTAGCCCAGAGAGGTTAACTCCAGACTAAGTGGTCAACCTCCTAGTGGAAGTGTCTCCCAGCTTTATTCTCTTTGTAAAAAATAAAGCCTAAGGCTCTTTTATTAAGAGTTTTTTCCACTTGCTCTGCGTTAACAAACCCAATAAGAAGCTAAACCCACTTTCTTGAATACCGTCCTGTACACCAACCTGCTGGAGTAGTTCTGGAAAAGAGTCCTTTAAAAAATCCTCCAGCTTGAATAAGGGTGTGAGATATTTCAGAGCCATCACAGACTGATCTACCTACGCAAGTGCGACTGCGTCACCAAGGTGCTATGTGAAAGACACACAGGGCAAAACTCTTTCTATGTAGGAGCAGCCGAATCCCTGGAGACAAGTACAACGTGTATCAGTTGTGGAATGTGACCTCTGTGTAATACTTGCTCTTCTCCTCTCACCAAACTCTGACAATATGTAGTCCTCTCAGCAAACTCTGGTGGCTTGTAGCGATCTGTGTTGGGGGTCCTGTATCAAAGTCATACTGCTGTTGCAGTGGGCAGAGCGGGAGCAGATGGTGGCTGACTAATTTCAAGTGAAAAGAGTTTTGTGGTTGTCCGCTGTAAACGATCAGTATACTGTGTGTCTCTCAGAAATGCACTTATGTGTGTGTGTGTGTGTGCGTGGTTGTCCTGAAGCACTATATGGACTCTCTGTTCTCAGCAGTCTAGGATTCTGACATGTATTGTAGAGAAATACCAGTTAGCATTTTCCTGTTTCTTACCTAAAGCCTTTGCACAATTGCTGTGTCTGTTTACATTTATGTTTATGTAAGACTAAGTGTACACACACAAAATACAAACACACACACACACACACAATAACACACACACACACACACACACTTCTGTCATCATGATACATGTCCTTGTAATACTCATATATTCTGTAAGACTACACATGTAAATAATATCTCATTTGGTTGAGTGCAGTTGATAATCATTTGGTGTGTTGTAGTGTACATGAGAAATATACATTATTGCTGCTGTGGGTATATATATCATTATTGACCTCACCTCACCTCACCAGACTACTGGCCCTTGGATAACACCACTACATCTCAACCCATTTTGTTTACCACTGTTGGATCAAAGTTACAATTCTTTTCCTAAAAGAACAGGCTGTACTTTCTAAATAAAAATGTTTAATTTGACTGTTTTTCTTTTGGCAAATCTTTGTTCACCCACTAATTTTATGTCATGTCATTTCAGAATAGTTAGGTCGAAGTCCAGGTCATTCAGATAATTACTAACAAATAACCATTAACGCAGAACACGGCAAATGTGGTCTTGTTTTTTTACTTTGGCTGATTCAACAGCTCTAAATGGGCTAATAATTACCATGTGTTTCATTGGAGATGCCATACCTGAATATTGTTCAACATACCTGGATATAATAGTGGGCATTAAAAACAGGGTGCCACAGATGCCTGCGTTTTTAGCATAAGTGGCGCTTTACCCAAATTTGGCCAGTACACCCATAGTATGTCTATGAGTACACCACAGTAGTAAACTAACTCCCCCACGCGTTCCTCCTGGAATCGCACAGCAATTATAAAACGGGTAGCAGTGCCACCATGTGGTAGGTAGATGAACAGGTATGATAAATTCACTTGCCCAGGATTACTATACCAACAAGTGTAATCCAATCAGGCTAATTAGTACGGGTGCACTGGCTGGGTTTCCAGGCCGGGTCATTTTATGTAACAGTTCTGCATTTAAAAATGTGCTTTCCGCAGTTTCTGCAGTCTACGTCGTTTTTTTAAACCACAAGCACATAGGACATCCAAAACCTAGCAAGAGAGGTGGCCTTGATTCAGTAGCTTGATTTTTTCAGATTATTTGACACCGTGTACCGCTTTCCATGCATGTCAGCGTGTCTTCGTGCTACAGTAAATGTTACAGATCGATCGAGAAGAAGTTGCGATTTTTTGACATGGGAGGCAGGGCCAAGCCAGAGTAAAAAGATACCTGGTGTTTCTGGAAGGGAAGTGTAGCGATTGACAGCAGCGAAGTTGTGCGTTTCCGGACAGTGGTGTTGCGTGAGGGCATTTCGACGTGCTCCCGGTTTTCATGATGCCCACGCAGACACGCGACCTCTCTACAGATCTGTCAAGAATCACTTTAGGAAGTGGAGTCCACGGCTAAGAGACTCATACGAGGACGCAAGCCCAAAAGGCGTCTAGTGCAGCGCGTTAAACTTGCAGAACTTGCGATTTGGCTAGACTTCAGCAAGCTCGCCAGTGCAAGAAAAAAATCTATATTTTTGCTTGACGTAGGCTTTGGATTCCAAGACAAACGCAATTAACATTCGTTACACTGTGCATTCTTCGTGCGTCTAGGCTACAGACCATTTGCGACTCAGCACGGCGAGCAGCATGTCAGTTTGCCAGCAGTTTGTAAAAAAACTGTTTGGTTGACAACAGTACACCGCGCAGCATCTGAACCATTGTCACTTGCGTTTAAATGGACGAGAAGCGCTCAGTTTGGCGATATGCATGCATATGTGTTCATGTGCGTTTGGATGAAGAAGGGTCTTCTATTCTGCAATCTCTGAAATGGTAAATGACGATTCGCGACCATTACAATGCATCGAATTCTGCAGCGGAGAAAAATACGCAAACTTCGGTTTGTATGGGCAGCCATGGCCGTGTTCGCATTGGTGCTCGCTTTGTGCAGTGCCCTGTTTACAATCTGGACATGGCGACAAACTAGGGACCTGTCTGTATCTTTCTCAACTCTGCAAGAGAGCCTGGAACAAGTGAGTATCAAAACCATCACGACCCAAATAAATGTGCATATATAATGACATGCATTATTGTTTTGAATTACAGCATAGCAGAAGTACTATAATTATGCAAGCCAATCAATAATTTTTATTACCCAATAAGTTTTTTTCACCCTTCCTCTGCCTTGCCAGTGTTATGCAACCAGAACAACTCCACGGACGCTTTAAACCCTAGTGGGGGTCGTCTGCTCGCCGCGCTTCACGGAAAAATGCATAGCCCACATGTCACAAGCCAGTGGCTCTTAATTTGCACAAAGTGCCGCATCGCTGCTGGGGGTGCCGCACGGCATTTTTACTGCTGACCGAAATTGCCCACATAAAGCGGCGAATGATTACTTAGCCTATTTAGTCTGCATGTCTCCGCCAAGTGTAAACGCTCCGCTGCCAAACTCACTCCAATTTTAGCGAAATTTACTGGAAACCTTAGAATACTTGGCGCAGTTTCACAACGTGGCCAAATACGCTTTCTTGAAAAAAATAAAGAAAAAGCTGCCTCTAGCGCACACGTGTGTAATTATGGTTAAGTGATTTGCAACCAATAAACTGTCAACAATAGTTAAGTATATTTTACTCACAGCAAGTATTGTGGACGCTTTGTCATTCGTCCTTTTAAATTCACAAAGACAACTCTTGAGCTATACCGCAAAATGCAGCTTAAAGGATAACGTATCGCAGCCACACGCACTGTATGTTTATGCGCCACCTACGGTTCCATTGTAGCTGACCAATTATCATCATTTGTGCTCTAAACCGCATTTGGCAGCCTTAAAATATAATTTCAGGCGGCTCATCGTCAATCTGCGGGGGCTGTCAGTACCACATTTTCTTAGTTTACGCAAACGTTGGCCAAGCGCATCTTCCTAAGATAACCTATAATGGAAAAGCCAACTCAACAGGTCTCATCAGCATGCTTAGCTCACAGCCATTGCAACCAACACAGATCTTAACCAGAGACTTTCTCTTGACAAATGAAACCCCAGTGTTTTTAAATTACTTCATGTGAGATTGGACAATATCACGCAGCTTTCCAGGACCTGATGACTTTAGCATGTAGCTTTCCAGGATATGATGACGGCTGATAGCAAGACAGTCTGGCTCATCAGAAGCCAACGTCCCATTAAGAGCGAATTTACCTATTTAGCAGGAACCCTATAGCTAGGGTATCGAGTCTGTATCAACTATGATTATATATATATATATACACATGTAGTACCGTGCGTGAACATCACTTAAGTGTCTAATGCAGAAGCCACTGAATAGTCATAGCTAGAGGTAACTAAGCAACAGGTAAACGTTATTACAATGTTAGAAGGCTACCTGTGCATACATGTATTGCTGAAAACAATATTTTACTCTGTTCAGTCAGATGTGCCATTGAAAAATAGAATTTGCATGACTGATTTCAGGTATTGGCCATTTTCTTCTTGAGGCAGGAAAGGGGGAAAAAAGGATTATTCTTCAAAAAGAGTTCCAATCATTCTACTGGACCCATTAGCACCATTTTGAAATGTTGATATAATGCAGACATGAACTGAAATAGTAAATTGCACACAATTAATGGAATCATGGATGACCTCCACAAGTAGTTTCCGAGCAACTAATCAGACTTGCTTCTGGAAGATGTTATGGAATCTCTCAGGGAAGCCTGTTCATGTAGTTAGATAAAGCTGTCTGAGACTGAGAATGCAGTGGCTGAAACAACAACAACAACAGCACCAGAGAGATACGAACAGGTGTACAAGGGCCATTAAATGAATTACTGATGATTGTGTCCAAGTGCAGGTCTAGGGGTCAGTGCTGAAGTCTTCATCCAGCTGTGGAAAGCAAAAGTGAGAAATGCCCCCGCACTCGTTTTTTCCCTTTTTTCCCTTTTTGTTCACGTGGAAAACAACAATGCCCCTCTTCGAGCCAAATTCCGCTGATGCTTTGAGAATGTTTGCTTGCAAGGCAGAAATTTTGCTGTGATTTTTTTTTTTAGAATCTCTGCTTTCCTCTCAGACTCAATGTGAGGGTTAAGAAATTTGTGGAATGTGAAGCACAAAAAAATGCTTTAGGTGTCGCAACTGTTTTTTTTTTTTTGAAGAGGAAGTGGTAGACTTATTAAAAAGTCTCTCTCTCCCTCTCTCTTTCGGTGTGTGTTTGTGTAAATGTGTGTACCGGTGCCAAGTGTGGAGAAGAGTTTGTTTATGTGGGCCACAGAAAAATCTGAACTTTGCACTTAATTGCTCCTAAGATTAGAATAGGATGTTATGCTCTTTTCAGGAGGCATATCTCCAACAGAAGCACACTTTAAATGTTCACATCAGTGAGAGTTCAGTCTTTCCATAAAACTATCATTCATTCATGGTGTGTAAGAGCATTCTCTCTCTCTCTCGCTTGCATGACTGTTACTGAAATCCAATTATGCCACATTATAAAGAACAGTGGAACATCACATTCATTTGCAAAATAACATCGGAGTATTACAAACCATCTCTGCCTCTCTCTCTCTCTCTCTTTCTTTCTCTCCCTGGTATACAGGTGAACACCCAGCGTAGAGAGATTGTCCAGCTCATTTTGGAGAAGAGAGAGATTCTGCAGGGTCGGAGGCTCAAGAGAGATGGTAAAGAGAGCCCAAGAATGACACTGAGGTTCACCTTATTGAGTTAGACATCCAGTTCTCCTAAAACGTTTACATAACTGCTAGAAACCCAACCAGTTATGTCCCCATAACATCATGACTGAGCAGTAGACCACTCAACTGCTTTGTGTATGTATAACTTGGGGGTAAACCCTACACTCTCTGACTAAGACATCTTATTTAGCTTTTGTTAATACAAAGATTCAAAGACAGTATCATTAATATGTGTTCAGATACAGATTGATCTATTTAGATAGTATTTTGAGCATTTAATTATTGCTTAGAACACTCATCAGCACATGGTCACAGACCAATACATAGTGTTGATTTCATTCTATTCCCTATTACCATATAAGCATGTATCACTCTTGAGTATTGAACTTTGACACCAACACTATGTGTCTGTTTACTGCTACATGAGCATGTATGTCCCTTGAGGATTCAGCTTCGACACTACAACACTGTCTTGGAGTCGTGCGGTGGGTTTGCGTGTCTGTCGTGATATTTAAAGCTGCCGTGGACACAGTGGCACCCCTGGTCAATGCCAGCGGGCACAGGGATTCTAAAAGCTGCCCTACAGGAAGCAGTAGGCAGCCACTCGGGTGACTCAAAGATTATAGGTCTGGACACTCAGGAGACGCGCGCCCAGAAAATCATTGGGCCCCAATCGGGACCTTTTCTCTTCCAGAGACGCCACTCGCCACATGGGGACTTGTGTGTGTTTCTGTTTTTTTTTCTTCCTTCTTCTTCTTTTCTTTAAAACAAAACCTGAACGGGCCCCACCACCATCCCTCCATCCCTCTCTCCCTGCCTCCCTACCTCCCTACCTCCCTCCATCTCTGTCTCGCTCGCTCGCTCGCTTGCTCTCTCTCCATTTCGACAGCCGTAAATAGTTTTCATGTTGTTACGTTCCCTCCAGTTCTCCAGCAGCAGTGGTTTTCATTTTCTGTGTGTGTGCGTGTGTGTATGTGCATGTGTGTGTGTGTGTGTGCGTGTATGTGTGTGTGCATGCGTGTGCGCGCGTGTGTATGCGTGCATGTTTGTGTGTGTGTATGTGTGTGTGTATGTGTGTGTGTGTGTGTGCATCTGTGTATGTGTATGTAAAAAGGGAGATTCTCTGATTGCACATTAAAAAGAGCATAATGCAGCAAACACCTGGGGCCGGCCAGCACGGCAAGGCTTCAAAGGGAAGACCGCGAGAAAGAAAGATGGACGGCTGGGCCAACAGCCGCAGACGAGCCACGGGGGGAAAGCGCTGGAGCCCCATCATGCATCTTGATAACCGCCTGACTAAGCCATCGTGTCACTCCAGGGTCACAGGTCTGCGATCTCTGATTCAGCCAGTTGATAACGCAGCAAACACTGCCCGTCCGAAAATACCTGGGGACGAAAAAAAGGGGCCTCAGTTTTGTTTGTGTGTTTGCGAGAGCAGCTGGCAATGGGTTTAAGTCCCCCCTTTCGGCCCTTATAGGTGGTCTACTCTACTCCTCCTCCACCACCACTGTCGATGCATGTGGGCTCTCGCCTCCCTTAGCCGGTCTGGTCGGCCGCATATCATATCTGATCCTGCTGCGCACGTAGGCCCCTGACTGTCAGGAGGTACAGAGGGCCTCCCACGATGCCAAGACACTTAACACAAAACAAACCACCCCCCTCCCCTGAGGACCCCCCCGCAGGGAGCCCCCCCCCCCCCTGCTTGCTCCATCTTCAGGATGAATTCAGTTATTTATTGTGCTTTTTTGAACAGGGGCCATGGCCATTATTCTCACTTTCTTTCTCTTGATCTCGTCTCTCACTCTCTCCCTTTCTCCCTCCCTCCCTCTCTCCACCTCTTTCTCTATCTTTCTCTCTCTCTCTCCCTTTCCTCCTTGCCTGGATTTTTTACAACCCGTTTGGGTCACGGAACAGCCAAACAACCCCTTTCTCCTTCGGTATCTTTCTCTTTCTTTTTTGGACCCCCTTGTTTTTTTTCCATGTTTTTTTTTGTTTCTTACTCTCTTTCTCTCTCTCTCTCTCTCTCTCCCTCCATCTCCCCCCTTTTGTTGACTGAAACCAGCTGGCAGGGAGAGAAGCACTCTCCATGAATCCAGAGCACGAGGACGCGTGTGTGCTGGAAAAGAACTCCCCTTTGCAAAAAAGTCATAGCACACAGATCTCTGGACCATCTGGTCAAGCCATCAAGATTTTTCATCTGCTTCAGGAATCACCATAGATGTCAATACACTTTTAAACCTATATGTCTCTGGCCAGGGTAGTCTTCTGCATGTTACCTTGGCCTGAGGTGACATCTTATTTCAGCCAAAGACAAAGTTTTGACATTTGTGTTTATGTTTCTCCCTCTTTATTTCTTCCTATTTTTTTCTTTCTGTCTTTTTTTTATAAAGCGGTGCAAGGAAAGGGGAAAAGCGGCTTAAAGAAAGTGGCGTCCCATTTTGAAAGTGAGTGAGCTGTGTTAATCCTTTTGTTGTTCTCTTTGCAAACACGCCGTGTTTATTTGGCACTCATTTCTCCTTATCTGTTTTCCTTACAGTAACTAAGAACTCCTTTCAGAATGGTAAGTGCCGATAAGTTACCGTGATAAGCTCCCCCCGGGCATTTTCAGTGCGGGTTGATGGAATAGCAGCATGCCTCTCTGACTTCTACCAGTCAGATTTATCTTACTCTTCCACTTTCCACCCTGTACTATCAGTGTGCCTGCAAAACACCTGCAAAGTAATTGGCAGGCAAGCGTGGCACTTTTATGGTTGGTTTACTCTTTGATATGGTGAAATTGTTTTTACAGATATTTTTAGATTTTAATAGCCCTTAGTATTTTCTTTTCAGAACCAGATGTATCTTTATTGACCAAGTATACTTACATACACACACAAGTAATTTGACCCCAGTAGATGTTAACTCTTTAGGGTTACACTTTATAAAGGTGCTAACATAAGGGTGACATGAGCCCTTTATAAGCATGACATGACATTAATGACACTTTATTCATGTTTATGACTGTTGTCATTAAGTGTCATTCATTTTTGTGCAATGTCTGCATGCCAAAAATATCAACTTAAAATTACAAAAACTGAATGGTACTTTATGACAACAGTCATAAACATGAATGAAGTGTTATTAACATTTATAACGTGTCATGTCATGTTTATGTCATGCTCTTGTGACCCCAATGTAGACACCTTCACTTTAAGTGTTACCCTCTTTAGTAAACATTCAACATATGGACAAGTAATGTACTGTATACGTCAGTACTTCTTACAAGACCGTAAACCAAGCTACCATTAGTGTTTAAAGTAGCAGCCATTAAAGTATAGTAATGCTGTGG
Source organism: Coilia nasus (assembly GCA_027475355.1). Lineage (NCBI taxonomy): Eukaryota > Metazoa > Chordata > Actinopteri > Clupeiformes > Engraulidae > Coilia > Coilia nasus. The sequence continues at coordinate 23,007,527 of CM050200.1, forward strand.
TTTCATCTCGTTGTGCAGTGGGTGAAGAAGGCTTCATCAGAGGTTGGGTAGAGGAGGCACTCAACATGAGCAAGGCCGTGACGTATAAAGCAGACACAGGCACCTTCAAAGTGGAGCGTAATGGCGTCTACTTCCTCTACTGCCAGGTATTTAGCTCTGCTCACCAGAAGTGGCCAGACAGTGCTACCCGTTCTACCAGTTTCAAATGTTTTTTGCAAATTTCAATGTAGGAAAGTTCAAGTTCCAGTTTCAAATCTGCTCCAGTTCCATGTTGGCGACTGTCTGTCGTCCTTGTGCTTCCTTGGTACTCATGTATCCTTACCAGGGGTGTGTACTGCAAATGTAGTTAAGTGACAGAAGTGGTTTATTTAAGCCAAAGGTAGTCGCAAACCTGATAGAAGAAGTAGAACAAGTTGGCATTTGTATAGTTAAGAGAATGATGCCCTGGACTCTTTCACTAACCGGTTTACAGGTAGCTCTCGGTTAACCAGATTTATCACTTAACCATCATTGTAGTATAACCCCAGAAGGGAGCAAATGAGTGCTTTTATTCCAAATGTTTTCACATCTGCCAATTCCTAGCTCCAATTTCAAAGTAGTTCATGTTTAACCCTCTGGAGTCAAAGTCCCTCAGGATTGACCTTTTTTAAGTTTGTAAGGTTGTGTTTACGGGAAAAAAAAAAAAAAACGAATTTCTTAACATTCACTTTACTTTCACATTATTATTGCTTATAAGGTCTTCCAGAATATAACCATACGTATCACTTTTGGATAAATGCTTTCAGTTAGCTGAAAAATGTAAAAATGATGAGGCTAACAGATTCCCTCTGAGAAGTCTCAGATGCCAGAGGGTTAACATTGCTAACTGGTCTACCTGTATCCCTTGCACCTCCCTGCCCTCCTCTCCTTGGTCAGGTGCACTTCAACGAGAACCAGAGTCAGTACGTGAAGCTGGAGGTGTCGGTGACGGGCGGCCCATCCCTGCAGTGCATCGAGGGGTACGGCACCACGCCGTCCTCGGGCTCCCACATGTTCCACTTCCTGAAGCCGTGCCAGGTGTCCGGGCTGCTCAGGCTCAGCAAGGGGGCGGAGCTCCGGGCCAAGACGGCCCCCAACCTCATCCTGAAGAACAATGGCAAACACTACTTTGGGCTGTTTAAGATCAACTGAGTGCATTGGAGAAAGTGGAGGTGGTGGTGGAGAAACAGGGACGATTTGACAGTGATCGTGCAAGAAGATCGACTGTGAGAGATGGAAAGAGAGAGAAGAGAGATGGTGCTAGCCTTTGTCCTGTGTCTTGAAGACATTAACCTTCAAACTCTTATGCACTTAATGTTTCATTTTTTTGCTCCTGCAGAAGTAAGGAAGCTTTGTTTGGGGGAGAAATAACTCTTCCTGATTGACTCAAGTGAATGAAATGAACAGGCAGAGCAGACAACAGTCTCCCATTTAGACATCTGCCTCTAAGGGCCTCGCCAAAGTCTCTGTGCACTGTCTGCCTCCTTTTTTTAATTTCTATTTTTTCTGCAGAGGCAGTTCCTTATTCTTGGTCAGTGAGATTCTTTCTAAGCAGCGGCCTTCGCCTTCACCCATAAGCCTCTAAACATACAACAATGCTGGACGGTTTGAACGGAACAAGTGATGGGATTTTGTTTTTTGTTTTTTTTTATTTTGTTGTTGGATCTTCTTTGGTTGCAGATGACATCTGTTGGACATGGGGTGTGCTTCTTGAGTCGCGCTGGAGACGCAACAGAATGCAAGAAGTCACGAGCCCATGTGTCGAGCTGAACATCTCGACAGCGGGGGCGAGGAAAGCATGTTTGCGTCAGGTTTTTGAGAAACTCTCCTATGCAGTCACTCACTCTCAAGCCATGCTGTCTTCTTCTGATCCAAGTCTCCAATAAGTTATGGACTGGTGGCAACATCCCACAATGTCTGAACTTTTACCATTTTTATCCCCTTTTACATTCATTATCTGTCATCTGTGATATTGTATTTCAAGAGAAGTATATTCTGTTTGTAATTTTCACATAAAAAATGAATTAGCACTGTCAGAGAAGAATAAGAGGAGGTTTCACGACTTTGTGTACATAAGAAGGTCCGTTTGAGAGAGGATTTATTGCAGAGAATGCAAAGAATTTACACATCATTGCAAGTTTTCCAGTATGCAATTTTATATCTTTTTTTCCATATATTTTCTAATCAATAAAATCATGTTTTTTTCACTATACCTAAACAAAACTCCAGCCAAGGAAAGTCTTCGAGTTTTAACACTGTGCTGCCAAGTTTATCTGTACAGTGCTTAAGCAGCATTTCTACCGCATAAATATTTGTGATTTCTGTTAATTAAATCTGAAACAGAATCTCTGCCGTTGCAAACGTTGCGAATTTCCTGTTTCGTGCTCAGCTTCCCCATTCCCCTTTGCCTGCCTGCGCAGAACCCCCTGTGCGTACCTCACGTTCCCCCTGACTAAAGCAGCCCCGGACCCCCCCCCCCCCCCCCCCCGCTCCCTTCCTGAATCTGAATCCTGACCAAATAGTTGAAAGCCTTTGAGGAAAAACATGCTCTGTGCATTCCTCTCCTCTCCTCTCTCCTGCCTCTGTGCTTACTCCCTGCGCCCTATATCTTTCACATGTCTTGAAAAAATGTTTTCTACATTTTTTTTCCTTCTGCTTTTTACGGCCTTTGAAAGTGGTTGCTTTCATCATTTAAATGCATGTTCGGCATTTGCAAAATCAGGATTTACTATTTGAAATATCCAATCCAAAGCAAGCATGGCAAAGCAAAGGTGAAGTGAAGCGAAATTGTGTGTGTAACGTGTGTGACTGCCCTAATGTGAATAGCCTGCCAAGTTTTTTTTCGTCTTTCACAGCAGCAACTCCAGACAGTGGAGGACTCCAGCCTAAAAAAAACTGTTGGCACCCGTCCCATGCTATAGCTGAATAGATCATCAAGAAGTCGCAGTTTCAGAAGTATACAGACTAGTCAAAAGTCAGACCCTTCAAAAATGTTGCCATAGTGATAGAACACGATGGAAGTATTTATGACATCACTGGAAGGAACTGCCTGAGTCATCGTATCCCTGGCCAGATGACAAGTCATTTCCTGTGCCTGTGACCCAGTGACTACTGATGTTCAAAAAGGTGTTAGTCAGGGACCTCTCTGCTTTTCAGTGCAGCCTGGGAGTTCATCAGTCAGAGAGATGTACTATTCACTTTGTCTCCAACTTCCTGTAGTCTTTACTGCTTATTTAACAGCATCTGGCATTAATGGTAGTCTTTTTGTCAGTACTGCTATCTTTCCAATTGCCTATGTGTTACATCACGACACGACACAGCATTTTTTTTCATTTTCAATTTTTTACTTTATTTTATTACAAACAAAACAAGAACAAAATAAAAGAGAGATGCATTATTGACATGTTCCGCGCGGCGCCCGTATGGGACTAAACACCACTGTCACTGATTGTTCTCTTCCAACAATTCTTACACAGTGACGGATACCAAGAAACAAATGAAAAACAAAAAAAGCCAAGGAAAAAAAGGAACAAAGACAATCTTTGAAAAACAAAATGGACAAATGAAAGTGATAGAGCGAGAGAGAGAAAGAGACAAGAGAGAAAAGAGAGAGAAAAAAAGTGCGTATTTTGACAAAGCCTTTCAGTTATGATAAGGGGATTGCGAAACACTCCATGACAAATAAATCACTTGCCATAATACTCATTTGAAAGTCTTCATTTGAAAGGGATACTTTGCCAGAGAGTTGGGGCTGGAAGGGAAGGCGGGGGTTTGTTTGTGGGGGGAAATAAATTAACTCTTTCTACTATCCTAATGATCTGAAGTCAGTACAAGTTGAGGCCTAGCTAATCGTAGACTACAACAGCAAAGCATGTCAGGAGCTAGACGACTCCTAGTTAAACTTGAGCTCTTTTGCACTTACTGAACTCTGCATTGATTAAGGCGCATACAGCATGTCAGTGTGTACATGTGCGGGACATTTGGAGTGAAACAGAGTGAGGAGAGAAACAAAAGACGACAAAAAAAAAATACTTTGCCTCAGAGGCCATTTCTCGAGACGGTCCGTTTTTTTAAGCTTGCGGATTTCGGAGAATAGCGTTTTTCTGTTACACTCTCGACACGATCTCCAGGATTTAGACCAAAAGCCTGGGTTATTAGTGAGGCTCCCTCTGTAGAGAGTTCAAGCAAGAAAAGAGGCGTTTTAATTACTATTTTTTATTTCCGAAGTTCGCTCAACCTCCTCGTCCAGTGGTGGTTATATGATGTTCGGTGTAGAGAAACAACGTTGGAACGAAAACTAGCACAGTAACGTCTAAATTGTCTCAGTTCTTCTGGATTTATTTATCTTCTTTTTAATTTGGTAGAAGCTTCATATTTTGCAATAGCAATGACAATGTCGACAGCAACGTACGGCGACGATAATAGTAATAACCGTAGTCGTAATAAGAAATAAACACACAAGAACACATTGAACCGAGTTTAAATATGCAAACAATATCACAGAGTCTTGTAAAAAGGAGGAGTAGAAACTTAGAAAAAATAAACAAGAAAGCAAGAGAGTGGGGATTAGGAGGAGGGGGCAAGGGGCAGAGAGGGATGTTGTGTGTGTGAAGAAGAGAGGTCAAGATGGGGTTGTGTTCGAGGAGTATTACATTTGAAAGAGTGGACAAGGTGGGCGGGCAAGTAAAAGGATAACTCTGAATTAGCTCGGCACTCTTAGAACGAACAAAACATTCTCTGGGAGAGAGCCACCTTGTTCTGCGACTAATGTGTACAATTAATTAGGCCTTTCAATTAAAAACTCGTTTTCCTCATCTCCCCGACAAACCCTCTCATACAGGAGTTGTGTAACCACTGTGTGCCTTCGCTGCAAACTGCTGAACTTTCAAACTGCTGAACTTCCAAACTGTGATTGCACTGATTGACAGAATACTTAAGGCCGTAGAACATGATACTTAAGGGCGTAGAACGCCACCTTTCACGTAGAGTGGATAAGACGAACCTTATCAGGGCAGGATCTTGCCCATATAAGGATTCACGTACATGTATTTTACATTCCAGCTAACAGAATTTCTGGACAGGAAGATCCATGACACAGCAGTATGGCGCACCTACAACGTGGCTACACACTGTGCTGTGACCCCATTATACTGTAGCATTGCCTCTGTGCCCACCACTAATTTGTAAATGAAACCTAGTCACCCCTTGTCAGCACCACTCTTGCTTTGACTATAGAGCGAGTAGAGTGAGGGCCCCCATGACTGCTTGTCAGTGCCATAGTGGAAGGGACACCGAAGCTTCTCTTTTAACACACAGTCTTAGCTGTGATGGAGACAGCCATTTTTAGATTTTTGATTTTTTTAGTAGAGAGTACCATGGTGGAAACACACCTGTGCTTCTCTGTGATGGAGTCTCAGCTGTTATGCCTTGGCTTGATGATTAAGACAGTAGTTGCTATTTTTATTTTATTTTAATTTTTTTTAATAGACAGAGAGAAAGCCATGGTGAAAGGGTACAAATACTACATTCTGTTCTCTGACACGGTATCAACTGTGATGTGTTGGCTCGACAATTGATGTTTTTTATTGTTGTTTTGTCGTTACTGTCGTTTTTTTATTTTCAATTTTGTTTAGAATTTTTAATAGAGAGAAAGAGAGAGCTGTGACAGTGTGAGCGCTCCTTGACGTGATGTGTGAGGGTGGGGTGTGGTGAGTGGCGGAAGTTCTCTAGTGAAGCATGCCTGCAGGGAAACACAAATGGCGGTCAATGGAGGCGAAATGTTTTTTTCTCTTTTTTCTTTTTTTTCCACATACAGTCATGCAGTTTCATGTTAAGGTCAACTGGCAAGATAGCGACATGAGTGCTATGTTTTCATTTTGCATCTTGCGGCGGGGGAGTGTTTGTGAGCGTGTGAGCACACGTGTGTTTGTTTGTCTGTGTGTGTGTATGTTTGTGTGCAAACTGTTTCTGGGATGGAGAGAGTTGCTTCGAGGCAGACAGAGTGAAACACATAGAGAATAGAAGGAGAAGAGAGGAGAAGAGATTGCGATAGTGTGGACCACAAGTATGTGTGTGATTGGAGTGTGCGTGTGTGGGACTGTTTGTGTGTGTGGGGCGTGTGTGTGAGTGTGTGTGTGTGTGTGTGAAATGTGTGTGTATATTTGTAAGCTTGTTTGTGCAACATAAGGGCAAGAGTGGAGAGATTGTAAGAGCAGATATTTGTAGACATGTCATTAATATGCATGAGTCTGTGTGCGTTTGTGTGTGTGTTTGTTAGTGTGTGCATGTATATGTGAGTGTGTGCATTTGTGTTTGTGTAGTTTTATGTAGTTCTGTGTGTGTGTCTGTTTGCATGTCACTAATCTATGCAAAAACATTCGAGGGGGCAAGAATCTTCTTGGAATCGGAGCATGACCCAGCTGTGTGTATGAAGGTGTGTAAATATGTGTGTGTGTGTGTGAGAGAGTATTTGAGGTCTGCGTAAGGGCCTTGAGTGGGATTCATTCGTCGATGCAGATGTGTGTGTGTGTGTGTATTTGAGGTCTAGGTAAGGGCGCTGGGTGGGACTCAGTCGTCGATGCAGATGTGTGTATGAGTGCGTGTGTGTGTGTGTGTGTGTGTGTGTGTGTGTATGTGTGTGTGTATTTGAGGTTTGCATAAGGGCGTTGGGTGGGACTCAGTCTTCGATGCAGATGTGTGTGTGTGTGTGTGTGTGTGCGTGCATCTGAGGTCTGTGTAAGAGCGTGGGTGGGACTCAGTCGTCGATGCAGATGTGTGTGTGTGTGTGTGTGTTTGTGTGTGTGTGTGTGTGTATTTGAGGTCTGCGTAAGGGTGGGTGGGACTCAGTCGTCGATGCAGGTGTGTGTGTGTGTGTGTGTATTTGAGGTCTGTGTAGGGTCGTGGGTGGGACTCAGTCGTCGATGCAGGTGTGTGTGTGTGTGTGCATGCATGTGTGTGTGTATTTGAGGTCTGTGTAGGGTCGTGGGTGGGACTCAGTCGTCGATGCAGATGACCTCCCCGCTGCGCTGCTCCCTCCCCCGCTGGGCCATCAGCAGCTCCGCCTCCCGCTGCTCCTTCTTCACCGACATAGGAGGCCCATTCAGCACTGTGGACATGGAGACACACACACACACACACACACACATGTACATTAATATTAAGCACTGTGGAAATACACACACACACAAACACATGTACATTAACAATAAGCATTGTGGCAATATACACACACACACACACGTGCACACACTAACATGCACACACAATAACATTAAGCACTGTGGAGATATACATGTACACACACACACACACACACACACAAACATGAATATTATGTGGCTGCCTAGAGTTGCCTAACCACACACACATGGCAGGGTTTCCACTCATTCTTATAGACATTTTTTTAAAACTTCATCATGACTTTCATGGCCCTGAATTAAATTTCCATGACTTGTCATGACTTACTACTACACAAAATTAGTGTATTTGATGTCATACTGTAGGTTTTGTGGAATCTTAAACTTTATGCCAAAATGGCCGTAATCATGTGCATGACCCTGCGACCGTGTGATGCACGTACATTAACATACATACAAACACTTAAACTCAGTGGTGCTGATGCTCAGTCCTAACTGTAGGGCTCTTCGAAAACATCAGCTGGCTTTGCCAACACAGTCCCAGTCATGTGTTTTCTCATTATTCATAGAGCCACCATCACCCCCCTGTTCATTTTCAAGAGGCTCAGGTGTAGCTCTTTCATGACCATATTATACTATCTTAGACACACCGACAACCCAACATCGTAACCTGCACCTACTACGTATGTACCTGTGCACTTGTTGTTCTGGTAAGAGTTTAGGGCTTTGCATATACTGCCACATCCACTATGGTGAGAGTATAAGTGTTGCTCCACACAATATGCATAAAAGAGACCACATTTCTGTCTGCTAGGGTGTCACAGCTAGTCATCGACATCAGAATATTTGAAACAGAGCAGATGCTGTGACATACTGTGATTGGTTAGCACCTCAGAGTTCTGTTATGTAAGGTATTGCTTTGGTCACACCTGACACGTGTCTTGTTTGGACGAGTCTGAAGAACTGTTTTCGAACAAAGTTATGTTTTTTTTGTTGCTGGCGCACAACTATGACAAACTCTGACAACTTTGCTTTTCATCGAGCGACACTTGTCCCTCTGACTATAAACTGGCCATAATGTATGTTTACACGTTTTGTTTTTGGTTTTTCCTATCGTCCTCCACTGGAACGTCTTGACAGATTTGTCCGTGCAAAGCGTATATAAACACTGAGGCTTCAGAGGCCTCTGCAAATAGAGTCTCTCTGTCTCTGTTATTACCGTCGTAATGTCTTCTTCCTTTTTTTTTCATATTTTCTCTCTGTTTCTCAATGTATTTCTTTCACATCTCCGATTCTCCTCTTTATAAATTCGCTCTTCTCACATCTGTGGTCTCTTTTTTGTCTTTTTTCTTTTCTTCCTTTTCTTGCCCTCACTTGTTTCTTTTGTTTTGCTGTCTTTCCATGTCAGCAGGAGAAAATAAACAAACAGCTTCATCTGATACAACGCAGCACAGCATCCATCACTTTCATTCTCCAGCAACACAGTCCACCAAAATAAATTGAAAACATGTTTTAATGAGAGAGCTTATACATTCATATCACTGTACCATAATACTGCATCAAAGTATTCATACATATTCATAAAAATAATGCCAGGATTTACCATAGCTTAGTGTTATATTTACTGAAGTAGGCATGGTATTGAGGATGATATAGTTAGCAGTCTTTGGGTGTGCACACAAACAAACACACGTTTTCCCTGTGGATGTGTGCAGTGCATAGCAAATATGTTACTTGGCTACAAAAACACACACACACACACAAACACAAGCACACGCACGCACACACAAACACACACACACACACAACACTTTGGAATGATTAACTTGCTGGTCTCTCCTTAAGCAGTGCAACAGTTCAGTAACTTTGGTCTTGAAAAAGACAGACCATCGTGTCGGTCAAATAATGAAACGATGAGCTGGTATTATATAACAAGAGGCTAGTGTACTGGCTCAATAACCTTTACTTTTATTTCTGTATTACTACCTGATTAACTGAGACTCTAGCCACACCGGTTAGTGTCAGCACATTCACTTCTTCAGGAGCACCTGATTTCATTTGGGTGATTCCCTTGAATCATATCTTAGAGCTGAACTGAGATTCCAGCCAAACAGGTCAATAGGTTTCCATTCAACTTGCATCAGTTAGGCACATTAATAACAATTCGGCTCAACAACATGCCCAATGCGCATTTCACACATTTCCAAGTTAGGATTTCTTATGCGAAATAACTCAAATGTACACTAACAAGTTAGGTGGAAACCCAGCACATTCTCTTGATCAGGAGCTGATTTGATTCAGGTGATTGCTTGAATTACATTGAGGCACATCTCAATCAATTAGAATATCATGGAAAAGTCACCGAGGTGACTGCTTTCATGGAAATAATGGTGAGGTGGAAACAAAGAACTCCGTCCGCCGAGTCATTATTTCCATGCAATCGGTCACCTCGAAGGCCGTTATCCCACTTATCTCCTGTTAGCATCTAGGAAACATTTTAATTCAGAATTCATATTTAATTCATAGTTCATATTTAATATTTACTTTGTAACATCCGTTAGGAAAAAGTAGAGGGTGGAATAAACACTCATTTAACCACTGATTTGGCTGCTAGAGTTGTTATAGTTACCATTCATAAACACTTTGATATGGAACAGTGAATCAAATCTTTGAGATCTACTTCAAAGATAATGCCCACCTCATCAGCCAATCAAAAAAGAGAATCCCAGAATCCCATTGTTAAAATGATTTATTTTATTAAATTAATTTTAAAAGGTGAATGTCATTTACTATAACACAACACACAGTAAAATAATTTAAGCTTTTGTTTTTATTTTCATGACTATTTACAGCTAATATATTATACACAATAATATTATACATGATATTCTAATTTATTGAAATGTGCGTGTATGTGCGAGGATGTGCTGCAACTGCCGCCCCATTCAGAGTTAAAATCTAATTCAACTCCTCAGAGGCATCTAATCTCACAAGTGTGAACTTTTCAACTTTCCAACAGCTAGGATTAAACCAAACCCAGCAACAATAAGGATAACTCCTAACAGCCATTAAAATGTCAAATCTTCAGTGCCATGAAGACTTCTTGGTGCCATTTGAATCAAACAGGACCAGTTAAGCAGGGAAAACTACAGTGAACTCTTAACTCATGCCACACCATCGCATGGCCAGCCAGAACACCCAATACAGCAAGATAGGAACATTCCAGAACTTTGTGAAAATGAGGTATGAATGAATGACTTGCAAAACAAAAATTCTCAATCACTGCATTGGCCATAACGCTTCTCTGTTATTCAGTATTTCTACTCGATTTCTATTGTATTTTTATTCAATTTGTTTTCTTTTCTATTCTATTCTATTCTATTCTTTTCTATTCTATTCTATTCTATTCTATTCTATTCTATTCTATTCTATTCTATTCTATTCTATTCTACTCTACTCTTTCCTTGGTCTTGCTTTGATGAATCGGCAGTTAGTCAGTTGCTCTCGCAGACACAGTGGAGCGTTCCAT
>CM050200.1:23023209-23030709 GCA_027475355.1 Coilia nasus
ACGCGGTACTTGACGATGATGCTGTGCACGGTGGACTTGGGCATGCGCAGCTCCTGCCCGATGGAGCCCTCCGACTTGCCGTCCTTCCACAGGTCCACCACACGCTGGCGCTGCGCCACGTCGTGCTCCTTGGTCTTTGGGCAGGAGCCGGCGTCTGTGGGGGGCACAAAGGTGGCAGACTGTAGACACTGCAGAGGGAGGGAAGCAGAGCAGCAGCAGCACAAGGCAGTAGGTAGGTGCAGCAGAAAGGTGCACCCTGGGAGTTGAAGTGCAGAGGCTTTGGCAGGTGTGGGGTGGCTTTAAAAAGCAAGTAATGTTAAGGGTCTGAAAGAAAAGGAGTTATTGTGTGGGCATCCCTCTTTAACAAGGCCAGGTGCAGGACAAAAAATCCAATAAAGGAAGGAAAGGAGTGCACACCAGTCTAGTTTTCAAAAGCCTTACTCCATCACAATGGCAATGTTTCAACCCAACAGGGTCTTCATTGGACATCATGTTGCCATTGTGATTAAATAAACCTTTTGGTAGCTATATTAGTGCTAGGATGCTCTTCTCTGTCAAAAAAAAAAAGTTGTGGCGTAAAAAGTGTGAATGATGGTACCGAGGCTTCTCAGTCAGAAGGCCTGTTCTTGTGGGGGTGCCTCACCCCACGAATGGATGTGCTGGTGTAGGAGGGGCCCAAAGAACAGGAGTTTTGAGGGTTGGAGATTTGGTGGAAGTGGTGAGAATGTGGATTTTTTTTTCCTTTTTGAAGTTTCTGCCTTGTTTGCCTTTAATTGGATAAGACAGTTTAGAGTAACAGAAAATGGAAGTGGGAGAAAGAGACATTGTAGGCTCAGGAAATTACCTTAGGTCAGACTCGAACCAAGAGCCCTGAATTAATGGTATGGAGTCCTTAGACAACTGCACCACATAGATTATAGAGACATTCAGGAGCAGAGAAAACCAGTCCAGCATTCAGACGAAGGCTACCAATTGAACGTTAGCAGAATGTCTTATGAAAGCATATCCAAGAAAGTCAAAATGACCAAGGAATGATTGAAAGGTAAGGATTATGCTCCACTGCCATTTGTACTTTTGCCAGTTTGTCTATTGTTTTCATTGTGTTTATTTGTTTGTTTTCCACGAGGCACGACTGCAAAAGTTGAGACATAATGGGTGTCACGTTTCTGAGGGACACCGCACACAGTGCGGAGTGGGAATAACGGACAATAAAACGCACATTCCACCAGCGTTAAAAAAAACGTTCTGCAGACATTTATCTTTCTGCATCTGCTGCTTGCTCGCTGCTGGTGCAGACCACAAGAAGCCTGGACACAGCAGAGATGTTTTGAAAAAAAAAAAAGAAAGAACTGGAAAGTAGAACGATCACTTGACTGCACTCGCTCTTTATTTACAGTCTGTGAGTGGGAGAGGAACCGAGTTCGTGCACCACTCCATACGCACACCCCCAACGTGACTCCACCACCCCCCCCACCCCCCTGTCTCCTTCCCTTGCCATATCTTTTTAAGGTGTTTCATTTTCTATTAATCTCTTGTTTTGTGTCCTTCTGGTGGTTTTCTCCGCCTCTCTCTCCGTTCTCGCTGTTTAAGTCGGGGCCGGCGCGGTCGGTCCTCTGGCCAGACCAAAGCTCCCCGTGCGCCGCATATTTTTAGCCAGCCTGAGTTCACTGCGTGCAGCCGATCCCCCCCCCCCCCCCCCCCCAACCCAATCCCCCCCCCCAAACCCACCCCCAACAACCCCAGTCTCCCACTCAATCGCCCCCACCCCCGTACCCCCCCTTCAGTCCCGCAGCCCAATCAAGCTCTTCGCTTCCCTGGGCCAGGGGGCCAGGGGGCCAGTCGGGCCGAGAGGCTATTTTCGCGAGCGGCAGGAGTCAGGGGTTTAGCACAGGCCCCCCAGGGGCCCCCGCCAGAGAGGGAGGGAGGGAAGGAGGAAGGCAGAGAAAGAGAGAGAGAGAGAGAGAGAGAGAGAGAGAGAGAGACAGAGAGAGAGAGAGAGAGAGAGAAAGAAAGGGAGAGGGTGAGAGGCCCCAGAACCTCCAGATTTCTAGACGGCTGTAGTAATTTTTTTTTTTCACTGACTCCCTCGCTCGCTCTCTGTCTGTCTCTCGCCTGCTCGCTCTTTATAAAAATATCTCCAGAAGTAACATTAAGAGGGGGGAAAAAGTCTGCGAGGAGCAAAAAGAAAGGGAAAAAAGTAAAGGAATGAAAAAAAAATCGTTCTGCTGTGCTAAAATTTGGCATGGCGAGCATCAACGTAACAGCTTTTTTTTCTCTTTCACTTCAGAGAGAAAGGAAAAGACAGAGAGAGAGAAAGAGAAAGACAGAGATAGAGATATAGAGAAAGAGCATGTGATGATAACATATTTTAAAACACTTTAAATGCTGCCACTACAGCATACACACACGAACACACACAGACACACACAAACACAAAAACACACACCAGTTATTTAAGTGCCACCAATGTACCGAGTTGAACCCTTGTTACTCAACCCCATTACACACACACACACGGACAGATGCATATTTAGAGTGAGAAGATGTGTTTCCCAGAACGCACTGACATCTCTCACCAATAAACAAAGAGAGAAAAAAAGGCCACCCAGCACAATGACTCTGGCTCAGTCTCTCTCCCTCTCTCCCTCTCTCTCTCTTTCTCCCTCACTCTCAGTCTCCTTTGGCCTGGACGGACCGCAGCCTGGCGTCTCCCCCCGCCTCTCCACTGGGGGTATTTAGTTTTAATTAGAATGGAATTATGATCTCACTCGACACTTTAATAAGAACAATAAGTGTTTCAACGTCGCTCCTCGTCCGCCGCGAGCACAGTGTGGAGCAGCACAGAAAAAAAATGTCGGGCGAATAATCTGCATATTTTCATTAAAACCAAAGGGGATGGAAGAAAGAGAAAAAAAAAACATGCATGCCGTCCGTCCGTCTGCAAAAGCTGTGAGCCTGATTGAATAAACATCGAAGCCCGGACGGAGTCGGTCTCCTTAAGCCAGAGGTCCTTCGAAAAAACAAAATAATCATTGTTCTTGTGCGAGGTTCGGCAGGGTAACAGCCGTCGAGACTTGGGTCACAAATGCCATTTTTCGCAGAACATGAAAGGGCAAACCAAAGTTATGTAGCCGCTACGCAACACTTACGCTTTTATGGGGTGGCCGGAATGAGATTCACCCCGCGCACCCGCAGACACACCTGCAATAATCATGAAGAGATATTTATGACGGATTAGTGTGTCCTGAAACTTTGACCAGATGTCCCCAGAAATGCTCACACTGCTGTCCACACACACACACACACACACACACACAGATTCACACACATTTGCAGCTGAGCATCGTTGGCCTTAGGGGAGTCACGGCTACACACGTCAGATGCTGAAGAATATTGTCGAGTCGAACAAAGCCCCTTATTGTTCCACCTAAACGTGTGGGTGTTAATTTGCTGGTGCAATGTTATGACTGACTGGGGTGGGGAAACGTTGTGAGTTCTTGACATAGGTGGGACAATGAGTTATGACTTTTCTTCACTTCAGCTGAACCGTTACACCTGCACCTGTGCTGGTGTGTGCGTGACCTCAGATGACGTTAGGTGACACCGGGAAGACTCAGACCTTGATTCCCAGGGTTCTTCTTGTGGAAGGTTGTCTCTGGGCTTCTCTCTGCTGCTTTCTCATAGTAATGCATGAACTACTGCTGCTAACACAACCAGATCCCTAAATCATAGCACTGTCAGTATCATGTCGGGGTCCTGCGTCACTCTGTCGGGGCTTATTCCACAAGAATGATCACCTCACTGAACATTATTCTTTATATAAATAATCCCAGGTACTCTTATTGTCAGTGCATTTTTTCACATTCTGTCAGCCAGCCACTAATTCCACGCCTTACAATAATCATTAACACCAGCTACCAAGTACTAAGAACATACCGTGTAAGTACAGTATCTCACAAAAGTGAGTACACCCTTCACATTTCAGCAAAAAATGGACCATATCTTTTCAAGGGACAATACTACACACTTGAAACTTCAATATGTTTTTCAGTAGTGTTGTGTGTTCCAGTTTCTGAAGGGGGGCATCATGTTCTGCTTCAGAATGCCACAGCACATGTTGCAATCCATGATTCCTTCAATGAACTGCAGTTGCCCAGTGCTGGCAGCACTGAAGCAGCCCCAAATCATGATGCTACCACTACTGGGCTTGATTGTAGACAAGGCACAATTATAATGGTACTGTTGACCACAGACTGCTGCCACACATGACTGACATCATTTAAGCCAAAAAAGTGTATTCAAATCTCGTCAGACCACTGGATATGGTTTCAGGAATTCATGATTTTGGACTGCATGTCTTCAGCAAACAGTTTTCTGGCTTTTTTGTGATCAAGTTTTAAAAGAGGCTTTCATCTGGAAGGACGACCATGAAGACCGAGTTGTTGCACTGTGTGGCATTATTTTTAGCTCTGTCAGTCTGACCTCCCACTTCTGCAACCTCTGCAGCAATGTTGGCTGCACTCATGCATTTATTTTTTCAAGCCAACTTTTGCATCTGACACTGAGTGTGTGGATCTTTGACTGATCCTGTCAATGCCTGTTCTGACAATGCACCCATTTTGGAAAACCAGCGAATAACTCAAGCCATTATGGTGTAGCTCAGTTTCATGGTGTCGCTGATTTTTTGTAGCATAGGCCATCATTCTGTAAAGCAACAATTCCGTTTCTCAAATCCTGAGTTTTCTTTTTTGCCACGAGGAGCCATGTTTGTAATACAGTGGATAGTATGAGAGAATTATAGCCAAAACAATAAAATGAGTAGCTCAAATACATGACAAACAAATTTGTATGGTCCAGTTGAGCAGACCAAAACACAAAAATGATGAATTGGACAAGTGGGTTTTTATGGTTGAATGATATGTACAGTTATCATTCAGGGTGTACTCACTTTTGTGGCCTGCTATTTATACAAAAACGCCTGTGTGTAAAGTTGTTTTCAGAGGACAGCAAATTAATACTGGTACACAAGCTGTACACTGACAACTCAACAACATATCGAAGTTTCATTTGTGTAGTATTGTCCCTTGAAAAGACAGAGCAATTTATTTGTTAAAATTTGAAGGGTGTACTCACTTTTGTGACATACTGTACATACTACGTTCATAAATTAGTTCAGGTTTGAGTACAGTAACCAAAAAAAGGCCCTAACTATGAAGTGAGTATATAACCTCTGCTAATTGGCACTACTGGCATTGGTCAACACGAATGTCAGGTCACGTCAGTGAGCATTAGTGATAGCCTAACAGTCCAGAGGACCATAAAGTGTGTATCTTTATATTCATTTTTGTTATATTGGAGATGTGTCGTAAAACATCCAGGGCAAGTGTCAAAGGGCCTTGAGGAATGGACTGGTCTGAGCTGTACTGCACCCTCTCCGGCCACTGCCCAGTGGCCAACCTATAATTCAGCCATGGTGTGCATGCCTCAAATTCAAA
The DNA here is from genome assembly GCA_027475355.1 of Coilia nasus. Classification (NCBI taxonomy): domain Eukaryota; kingdom Metazoa; phylum Chordata; class Actinopteri; order Clupeiformes; family Engraulidae; genus Coilia; species Coilia nasus. Next base: position 23,028,705 of record CM050200.1, read on the forward strand.
AACCCCAAAAAATGTTCATAACTGTGAGTCACCAAACGCTCTTTGCTTCGACCAAACCCAAATTCTAACCTTTCCCAAACCCTGAGCGTTTTTCGAAGACCAAAATGTTCCAAAATGTTGGCTCTCGGATTGCTTTCACCAGTGAAACCCTTAGGGTGGACAGGTCCTTGGTTGAAGCGTGTGAGCGAAATACAAAACAACACAAGACCAAGTGAAGAAGACAACAGCTGGCCAGAAAGTGTTTGTGCATGGAACATGAATGAAATAATTGCAAAAACGACCCAACATGTATTCTCTCGATCCGTCAGAACTTGGACCATAATTTCAAATATCGTTGCTATCGAGAGGGAACTTTTCAGATCCACTTTTGGGTCAGAACAACACTGTCATTGTCTGTCACTTTTAGAACTAATTTACATGCAAAAACATATTGTTCAGTTATTAAGAAAAAACATGTTTTTCTCACATTCTTAAAACATTGCTTTGGACATGTCAGCTTGCCACACAAAAGTGATTGTATGTGGAAAACAAATGACATAAATACAATGGCCTTTATGTCAGTATACACAAGTACAACAAGATTATAAGTGACGTGTTATATGATTATCACCTATTCTACATCTGCCCACCATCAGGCAGCCATTCTATGCACATTCTATGCACTTTACTCCCCCCTCCCCATGCACAGTTTAGACTAACAATCAGCCATTTCACTGCATGCTTCACTCTACCCAGTATGCCTATGCATGTGACAAATAAATATCCTTGTAGCTTTGTATCCTTGAATTGTAAACAATCCAAAATTATTTCACATGCAGAAAACCTAATCTGTACTCTGTCTATTGCGCTGAACTTTGCTTGTTCACAGCTTCGCCGACTAGGCAACCTGCCTGTATTTCTCTGATGTTCAGTGGCACATGGGTTAAAGGCTCATTTCCACCAAACACTCTCCATAGACAGCAAGTGCCCGTTTTCTGTCTGTATTCATTTAGAAAGCACGTTAAAAGATTAGGCCATTTCCACCGCACGTGTGATCTGAGCGTATTCTGGCACACATACACACATATTGTACACGGTTACGTGCTGTACACGCTCAAGTTGGTGGAAATGAGGCCTAACAGTCTGTCCTGAATGATGTCTTCATAAAGCACTATCTGCATGAGCATGTCGCCTCCCTGTCTGATTCCCTCAGTTACACGTGTGAGCTCACAGCAGCAGATGGACTGTTAATGTGGTGTGGTGATGTAACACAAACCTATAAATATAACATGGCTTCGTGATGCTTTTAGAAACCATGCCTTGTTTATTGCTAATTTTACAGCCATAATTTCAGGGTCTGCACCTAAGGGAATAGCTGATGTTGTGTTTCAGACATTTTACTTACTATTCCAGTTACATCCAAAATAAGCAGACACCCCCAAAAATACACACGAAATGAGGTGCACTTTGCAATGGTCACAAGTGACCTGCACTGAAATACTGACCTGCGCTGACATCAGGAAATACTGAAATAATACCTTCTATCACCAAGTGACGAACTCCGATCAGTCAACCCGAGAACCCACGAAAAATGCTTCCAACCAGATTTGTCAAGACGTGTGTATGTGTGTATATGTATATATGTGTGTGTGTATGTATATGAGTGTGTGAGTAAGTGTGCATTTGTATTTGTATTTGTGTGTGTGTGTGTGTGTGTGTGTGTGTGTGTAAGCATGTGTATGTTTGCGTGTATATATGCATGCGTATGTGTATGTGTATGTGTATGTGTATGTGTGTATGAGGAATGGGGCTGGCTGTATCTCGGGGGAGACTTCTGTCCCTTTTCCATCACCACCACTGCAGACCGTGAACTGCATAGCCACCCCGAGGAGGGGTCCTGGCGAGACATTCATCAGCTCTCTCTTGGAGAGGAGGAGAGGAGAGGAGGAGGAGGAGGAGGAGGAGGAGGAGAGCGGCCCCCTCTGGGGCGAGAGAGATAGAAACAGACCATGGGAACTGACCTGAT